>MU105931.1:217691-231883 GCA_012274485.2 Sinapis alba | reverse complement strand
GCTTACCTTACAAGATGAAGCAACAAGGCTTCCGTTGTGGTCACAGCAGAGAGAAAAAAGTTCATTACCATGACCATAGAGTTTATGAGATTCTGGCCATAAAGTATGAAACGCAAGCTGATCTTCTATTGGAGGCTCCTTTAACTCTGTTGGAGCAGCCTCTGGAACTGTTTCAAATGTTTCCAAACCTTCTCCTCCGCCATTTCTCTCCAGAGGTTCACTAGACGCTGCAAGAAAGAAGGAAGAAAAAAAAAATGAATTTCATTTGGTAAAAAGCTAGAAATGGTGTTAATCAATCACTCACAGTGTAAGTAGATAGGTTTCTGTGATAAACCAAGAGCAGACATGTTGGCGCCAAGGACCTGCACATCTGCTTGTAAATCCTCAGGGAAGCTTCCTTCTCTTCCGGAACAAGTGTGGTTCAGTGTCTTCAAGAAAGATAGAGGAGCCTCGAAAACTCTCACCACTTTCTCCTCTGCTCCACTTACAAAACGGTGGTTACCTTTACCTTGGACCATAGCCACACAATTAATGTCGTGACCATGAACCTGAGGACGAGCCAGTTCATGCCAATGCTCACTCCCCTCATCACTCTTCCATGATGAGAACACACGAGTCGTCTGAAAAAAATCAAAAAAATTTGCACAATGAAGAGCAGAGATTTGACATAATGAATCGCTTGTACACCTCTAAACCCTGACCTGATCATGGCTCACGGATAGCAAGTACTCTCCTGTTCTAGCCCAAGCGATATCAGTCACAGCAGAAAAATGACCTGAGGGGACTTGCTGCATCTGCCAGTTCTCAGACTCTCTGCTGCTGCTGACATTTCTCCAGAGATGAAAAGATCCACCGTATCCATGAGCAAGAATCGACGCACCATCTGGACTCCAGTGGCCACCATAGAAACCAAGGGCACAGTGACTAAGCTCTCCTACACACACAACGTTCACCCAAACACCTGTTTTCTTCTCAGGTCGCCAAATCATCATCGTTTTGTCCATTGAAGCAGATAGAATGCTCAGCGGCTGGTTGTCAGTGGCTGGAGGTTGCCACTCCACGGAATAGACCCAATCTTCATGTCCAATGAGAACAGATTCGACTGAAATTTGATATGTGAACTTCCCTGAGACAAAAACTGGACCTTCAATGTAAGAAGCTAGAGTGATCTCTCTTTGCCATGAGACGACATCACGGAGTAACACAAGTTTCCAAATCCGAATGACTTTGTCCTGTGAAGAACTCACAAGCATGATACTACTGGTGGTTTCTTCTGTCGACTGTAACGGTAATGAGAAGTCCAGACTCCGGATCCAGTCCGTGTGGCCTTTAAGCTCACAAACAGAAGTAAACTGAAAAGGATGAACCAAAACAAAATGCTAAGAAAATGTATAAATCTGAGAATATATTGGCAAAGTACCTTTCCCGTTCTTTCTCCACTGTAAAGTTTTATTTTGTTGTCCAATCCACCCATGGCCAGGACAAATCGTCCAGGACTTTGAGGCAACTCAGCTAACGAAAGCGTCACTATTGCTTTTGAGTCAACAGAAAGAGTGTCAAGACACAAAACCTTACACTCGTCTGCAGCAAAGAAGAAGAGGACGAAAAGTTTAATCATCAACTGCAGGTTGGGGGAGTTTGAAGTAAGAACCAGATGCTTACCACTAGGCTGAGACGGGAAAGAAACATCCCAGAGGTTTACAACTCCATCTGAAGAAGCAGAAGCAAACATTGCATCGGTTTCAGAAACCATATATGCAGTGATGCAAGTTACACCTTTCTTGTGAGACTGTGGTAGTTGTAGTACATGTCTCCACTGTCGTTTAAACCAAACAGGACACATAATAAGGGATAAGATATAATACAGAAACCGTAGAGAAACTCAGTAAAGGGTTATTACATTGTCACTGAGAGTAGAAAGTTCCCAAAGGATGATGATTCCATCGGTATCACCTGAGAGAAGATAATGCCGGTCCAAATGCTTGGCTGCAAACAAATCATATAGTTCATTGGATGTTTTCTCCTACAATCTATAGTTAAATGGTTTAGAAATAGTCTAACCTTCCACAGGAACTAAACCACCAAACCGGCAACAGAGACTATTAATAGAAATCTGAATGCTTATGACTTCACAGTTTACTAATGATAGCTATTAACTCACAAATTATATAGTCTAAGCTCTCTATCTGATAAAAGGATCACACTCAGGTTTGATAAATAAAGCCTCCAACATCAAAAGTCTCTTCCTTTGCAATGCATATAAGTATCAAAATACTAAAAACTCTAGACCCACTGGTTCAAAACTACATCAAGTAAGCTAGAAACAGAGAAAGAAGGAACCTTTGAAAGCAAACTTGGAACTGGGTAACCAATGAGTGCAATTCACGGAAGCTTTGTGACCTGGAAGCGTTGTAAGAATCTGGGCAGTCTGAAAGAAAACAACTTTTGAAGGGTTAATTAATATTTAGAAAAGATGAGTGAAAGAGAGAGAGAGAGAGACCTTTGGGGAGAAAATAGCAACGGCGTTTTGAGCACCGAAGGAAACAAGACCAGAAGCTCCCCAAGAGACGTTGTTGACGACTCTGTTGCATCCTGCTCCTATGAACACTCTCTTTGCTTCCACTTCGTTGTTTCCCGACATTTGTTACCAGGAGGTGACTTCTGGTGATGACGAAGTTGGTTCTCTGTTTCTGCTACTTAATCAAGTAATATCTCGCCGGCGGCGGTAAATCTCGCCGTTAATGGTAGTGCTCAAGATTTCAGGGGAAAGCGGAGATACGAACAAAGGGTTATTAACTTTAATAATTATTTATTTATTACTTTTAAGTTCTGAAAGGGAGTATTTTTCTGGGCTTTAATAGTTAGGCCCAAAATTTTAATTTGTATTATTTGTTTTTTGGGCAAAATTTGTATTATTCATATGTAATTGCTGTTTTTCTAAATAAAAATTCCTTTATTTTCCTATATAATGACCATTTATACGGGCACAAATGGTTATCTGGAAATCAACCAACAAAACTACTTGTTACATTATTTCTAAAGACAGGGTGTCCTAACCATCCAACAGCTATTTATATAAATTATATTATTCAGTTAAGTATTATTTAGATAAATTTAATATGTGGTATCTCAGTTACTTTATTCTTAAGAAAATCAAAACATTAGTTTTTGTGTAAGTGTCATTTTTACATATATTTTGGTGGTTAAATTTTTTTACAAAATATATTAACATAGACCAATTTTAAATATAAATATAAATTATAATATGTCAATTCTCTCAAATAATTCTTTTTTAGGTTTTTGTCACAAAATAGCACTCAAGAAAAAAATGACCAAAATAGTCTTTTTTCAAAATTTTAATTTTAATTTTTTGAATTTTGAAACCCTAACCTCCAAACCCAACCCTTTTAACTATAAACCTTAGGTCTAGATTATTTAACCCTAGGGGTATAAATATTTATTTACCTTTTTAATGAAATATTTTGGTCATTTTTTTCTTAAAAGTTATTTTTATGGTAAAAAAAATTTTAGGGCTATTCTAGAGTATTTCTTTTATAGTTATTTAAAAAGGTTAAAAACAAAAAATAATCAAAATCACGTTGAAAATATAAAATAATATATTTGAAAGAAAAAATATAAATGATATTTCTTTAACCATGTGCAACGTTGTCATTATAAATTTTATAATTAATAAAGCCAAAAGGTGTACCACAGCACGTTCTTGAATTAATCAAGTCATCGAGATGATTTCTTTAAACCCTCTCAACACTCCTCCATTCAGACCAAACCAAAGTTTGCGTTGTAATCAAATAAAAAAAATAAGAGAGGACGATGGGGAACTGGAGGAGGAAGAGAGATGAGTCAGATGAGGAGAAGGGGTTGGTGTGGAAGCTTTTCCAGCATATCGGAAACGTTGGTCCATCCTTAGGGCTCGGTGCTGGTTGCGGATTTGGTTTCGGTGCGGGAGTAACGGGAGGATACGGACCAGAACTTCATAAACTGCAGCTTGGGATCGGGTTTGGAGCTGGATGTGGAGTCGGTGTAGGACTTGGCTATGGTGTCGGAAGAGGCGCTGTGTTTGACCACGCTCATGCTTTTAATAACGTTGTAGACTATCTCTGGTGGAAGTTTATTGGTTTTGCGGAAAGCCCTTGATTGAATCCTGCATTTCATCTTTGTTTGCAGGAACTAATGTAATTCCCGTCTTAATGTTGTTTCTTTTATAAACCAGAAAAACAGATCTAAGTCAGCAACAAATATAATTCTTGAATAAATTTATTTTTTTCAAATTTACTTAGTTTTCAATCGAGAATACACAATTATTATATAAAATTTATATTATTAGATAGGTAGGCAGTTGAGTATTATAATAAGTTACAAAAAAATCAAAAAGAAAAACTAAGTATGTTATTATTTTATTAGCTCAAACTAAAGGTTTTTATTACAATAAAAACAATAACTAAAAACTTTAGATACGTTTTTTCATCTCTATAAATGGTACGAACCAAGAATGGATACTACATTCTATAATTGAATAACACAAAAAGAAAGAAAAAAACATGTCTTAAATATTAATTTTGTATCTTCTTTCTTTGCAACTTTCATTGTCTTAAATAAGAAATATAAAGGCATAACATAAAGCAAAATCACATACCAATCTAGCAAGTGGAACTGAAAGAGAACATGGTCAACTAATAAAGCAGTACATGTCCGTATGGTTATGGCCAAGTGGTAGGCGAAACCTGAGAATGTGCAATAACATTCCTCTAGAGGTTCAAACTTCTGTTGAAATAAAATTCAGCTATGTAGAAATTCTGAGGTTAGGCTTCAACCTGATAGTTTGGTAAAGATCTGATTAACTTCTAACATTTGTCGGAAAACATTTCAAACTTAACTTCTAATATTGTGATAATACTTCAAGAGAAATACACACTATAACACTAAATGTGTTTTTACTAGAGCTGGCCTGATCAGCTTATAGAATATATAAAAACAAAAAAACAAACATTGGAGATGTCAAGTTGAGTGAGAAACCCCAAGCTTTTCCTCTAACTAAGTTAGACTGCCTCCCAGTACATCAAGAAATGCTAGCATATACTAGTATTATATTTGTTCATCCACGTGCAACAACGTTCACATTATTACTGGCACTGGTACATCAAGAATGGCTAGCATATACTACTAGCTATTATATTTGTTCATCCATGTGCAACAACGTTCACATTATTACTTTTATATAATTAATAAAGCCAATAGGAGTACCGCAGCACATTGTTGGATGAATCGAGAAGATTTCTTTATATTATCTCAAGACTCCTTTCATTCAGACCCAACCATAATTTGCTTTAAAATAAAATAAGAAAATAAGAGAGGACGATGGGCAACTGGAGGAGGAGGAGGAAGATAGATGAGCCAGATGAGGAAGGAGGTATTGGCGTGCAAGCTTTTCCAGGATATCGAAAACGTTGGTCCGGCTTTAGGGATCGGTACCGGTTGCGGATTTGGTTTCGGCGTTGGTCTTACGGGAGGATACGGAGCAGGACCTGCTCATAAACCGCAGCTTGGGATCGGGTTTGGAGCTGGATGTGGAGTCGGTGTAGGAATTGGCTATGGTTTTGGAAGAGGTGCAGTGTTTGACCACGCTAGCGCTTTTAGGAACGTCTTAAAGTATCTCAAGTTTGGAGCTATATTGATTTTGGTCAAAATTATTGAGTCTTAAAATTAAACCAAACCGAAAATATCCGGTTTGAATTTGAATTGCTATTTTTTTGGCCAAATAAAAAGAATTGGTCTTCCTTGTTTTATAGGAGTACTTCTTCACTTTTTCCATTTCACTTTTAGTTTACAGGAATTAATGTAATTCCGATCGTAGTGTTGTTTTTCAATAACCCGGAAAAAAACAAATCTAAATTTACTGTTGGAAATAAAATATATATTGATGTCATAAAAGTAATGACTCAACAAAAATATATAATACTTGAATAATACTTTCCTAACTTGTCTATTAAATTTTAAATCGAGAATATAATCTATACTATTATTTAAGAAGTGAATTTGATGAGTTGTCAATCTCTCCATAATTTTAAGTTTAGTCATATTTTAGAATTAACTATTAATTTTAATAAACAATTTTAGTGATTTAGATGATAATTTATCTTTATCTTAAAAATAATTTAAAAAATTCTAACAATAATATCATAGTTACTTTATATTATGTGTATGCTTAATTATTAATAATAATAAATAATTTTAGTAATTTAGTTGATAACTATCATTATTTTGAGAATAATTAAAAATTAATGATAATATCATACTTAAATTTATATTATTTACTTTAATAATATTAATATTATATATATTTATATTATATTTGGTTTAGTAATATTAAATCAAATTTATATTAATATATATCACATAAGATATAATGATTCATCTATTTTAAAAAATATATATAGAATAATCAAAATCACTCATTGTGATAATTTCTTAAAAATAGTAAATAATTCAAAAAAATTATAATATTATTTACAAAGTGGTTTCTTCTCTCTCACAATAAAAGTTAAAACATTTAAATTTTTATTACCCTTAATAAATAACTATATTAGATTTGCTAATATATAATCACCTATAAATTATAAAAATTAATTAATTAGATAATCATCATTATCTAAAAAGATTCTATATTATGTTATCCAAAATATTTTTTACATCTTAGAAAAAAAATATAAATTTATGCATATGTAGTTTTATGTATATATGAATGTTTTCAATTTTATTTGACTGAAAAAATAAATTTTATTAAAATAAAATAAAATTGTATATAAAAGTTTTAATATTTAATTATATGAATTATCTAATATTTATCGTATAAATTTTAGAAGTGAATTTGATAATTTGTCATGATCTCCATAATTTTAGGTTAGTCATATTTATGCTCAATTATTAATCTTAATAAATTATTTTAGTGATTTAGCTGATACTTTATCATTATCTTGAAAATAATTAAGGAATACTAACGACAATATCATAATTAAATTTATATTATACTTATTTTAATATTGTTAAAATATTACTCCCGCCTTTTCAAAATGTTACTTATTTTAGATTTTTTCACACAGTTTAATAAAACACATTAAATTTGCATTATTTTTGTGATTATTTTTTCCATAATTTTAAACCAATAAAAATTCAGTAAGTGCAATTTTTTTGTTTGAAATTTGCAATTATTTAATAAAAATGCATTTAAAATATATAAAAAATAGATCTTTTGAAACAAATTATTTCTCTAGATTATGCAACTTTGTAAAACGGAAAGAGTATATATATATATTTATATTATATTTGGTTTAATAACATTAAGCTGGTTCTATTTTAATATATATAATAATATAGAATGAATCATCTATCTTTTAAAATAATAATTTTAGGATAATCAAAAGCACTCATTTTGATAATTTCTGAAAAAGTTGGTAAATAATTCAAAAATATTTATAATATTATTTGTGAAGTTATCTTTTTCTCTCTCACGTTAAAAGTTAAAGTGTTTAAGATCTTTACTACCTTTAATAAATAATTAGATTAGCTTTGTTAATATATTACTCATACATTAAAAAGTATTTCATTAATTTGATAATCATCATTATCTAAAAGATTATATATTATGTTATCCAAAAATATTTTATATCAAAATATTTAAAAATAAATATTAAATTCATATATATATATAGTTTTATGTATATATGAATATTTTCAAGTTTGTTTTACGAAATAAAAATATTTTATTAAAATAAAAAACTTTATCATATAAAATTATTTTAATATTTATTAATTATTAAATATTTTAAAAGCATGAAATAACTTATTCTAATGATTTTTGAATTGATGATAAATCTATTTATAATTTTTTATAAAATTATTAAGCCCGCAAGTGCGGGCAAATCACCTAGTTATCATATAAATGGTCATGTTAAGGTATCAGTCTAGGTTCGATTACGTTGTTTATCATATTGACTTAAGCTTGATTCTTCTAGTTCGGTCGATGTCTAGCCTCAACTAGTGTTAAACTCAAGAACGGATAAACACAATCACAAATGTTGGGGATAGATTGCATCTACCCCCATAGGCCCATCTTGACGAGATCTCGGCCCAGAAAGAGTATCGAAGTCGGCCCATAAGGCCCACACCGACTTCAAAGGTGACTATATAAAGAGAAGGTTGAATGAGAAGAAGGACACACAAAAACTCTGGAGAATAAGCCTAGAAGTTAGGGTTTCCTTTGGATTACTTTGTTTTTGCTTATTTCTTCATACAAACTCTCAAAGTCATTGAATAAAACAAAATCGTTCTCTAAGATCATCTATCGACTAAAACTCACCATCGAAATTGATTCACCGAACTAGGTTACCGATTTCAGATTCAACAATTGGCGCCGTCTGTGGGGAATAGTTGATAGTAACGATCAAGAACGTTGATCTTGATAATGGCAGGATCTCCGACAAACCCACCAGGTCAACAACCAGTTGACCTAAACACCGTTCTCGCGTCTCTCGCCACCGTGGTTCAACGCCTTGATCAGCAAGAAGCCGCAAACAAAGCGACTCAAGAACGTCTGGACACGATCGCCGCCGCTTTTCCTCCAACGCAAGCCGACGACCAAGATCCAGATACCGCTCGTCGACGTCTCTTCCAGACTACAGCGCGCAACCAAGCAACTGATCAGGCGACTAACGAGGAACTCCAGCGTCTTCAGGGGACTATCAAAGATATGTCGTCTAAAATTCATCAAGCCACCAGTTTTGCTCCGGAAATCGATCGAGTCCTGGAAGCGACTCAGAAAACTCCTTTCACCCAAAAGATAACCGACATCCGAGTTCGACACCAGGATAAACTCCGGATCCCATCTTTCCGCGGCGATTCCGACCCGAGTGACCACATGACCAGTTTCAACATCGCTATGGGCCGAGCTTACTTTTCCGCAGAAGAACGAGATGCCGGTTATTGCCAGCTCTTCGTCGAAAGCCTGGCGGGACCGGCCCTCACTTGGTTTTCCCGATTAACCGCTAATTCCATCAGCACTTTTAAAGAACTTTCAACCGAGTTCCTTAAGCATTACTCCATGTATATCCGACAAGGAGCTTCTGCCACCAATCTCTAGAAAATAGCCCAGGGACAGAAAGAATCCCTCCAAGACTTCATGGAACGGTTTAAGAATCTCGTCTCGAAAGTCGATGTGCCGGACAAAACAGCGGTAGAGGCGTTACGTAACGCATTATGGATCAGGTCATCTTTCCGATCTGATCTATACACCAACATCACAATTACTCTGGAGGACGCCCTCCACAGAGCCAATTGTTTCATACGGATGGAAGAGGATAACGCGGCGTATACAGCAAAGCAGAACGCGCTGAAAGCTCAATTAACTACAAAAGCGGCTTCTGTCCCCCAGGAACCGCGACAACATCAAGCCACTAACGATAAAAAGGGGAAAGTCTACTCAGTAGCCGAGGAACCGGGATCTACCTCCTCTACAACATCCACCGAGCGACCATGGAATGTGTGGGACAGAACATTAGAGGGAAAACCTCTAACTTACGACGAGTCCAAGTTTTGCACCTACCACAAAGCTAAAGGCCATGACACAAAGGAGTGCAAACAACTCGCAGAAGCTCTGTTCTCAGCGTTTAAAAACGGCGTCGTCACTCCCGAACCGCCGAAGGCCAAGCAGGCAAAGAAAAAAGGAAGTTGGACGAAGAACAAACAGAACAAGACCAAAGCACAGGAAGTTCGACAGGAAGACCGAGATGCAGCGGCCCCACCTAGACAGCCAGATGATACGGATACCGAAAATGAAAGGCCACACGTGGCACGTCGGATCAACCTTATCTCGGCTCATTCTTCGGTACCTCTTGCAAGTACCGACTGCCGAGATCTACGAGAGCATCTCCATCAAAAGCGTCCCAGCACCGACATGCGCGACATTCTCCTCCAGAGGAAGAAGTCTAAGCTATCAGAGGAGGACCTCCGCCAAAAGCTCAAATCCGGCACAAGTGCAGAACGGGTTGATCTCAGGAGATCGCTAACGGATAAGCGTCCTAGTGTATTCCGCCGGGTCAATGTCATCTTGGGAGGCTCTCCCGTATGCAACAGTTTGGTGAAAGCCATCAAGAAGCACCAACGAAAAGCCGTGAGTGCTCACCGCTGGCCGGCCAAGCGCGCAGTTGAAACACCTATCGCATTTTCCGATAGTCGAACTACAGATCGGCACCTGTGAAGTCTCCCGAGTCCTCATCGATACCGGAAGCTCTGTCGACCTCATCTTTTGGCAGACATTGATTAAAATGATGGTCGACCTCAAAGACATCAAACCGTCCTCCCGTGCGCTCACAGGGTTCAATGGTTCATCAACGACCTTACTCGGCACCATTCGTCTCAACGTGTTCGTAGGAGGAGTAAGCAAACTAATCAAATTCTCCGTGATCGACACGGAAACCCAGTACAACGCAATTCTAGGAACACCCTGGCTTCATTCGATGAGAGCAGTCCCGTCAACGTTCCATCAATGCGTCAAGTTTCCTACTAAAGAAGGAAAAATCTTCACGCTCGTCGGGAACCAACGACTGGCTCGAAGCATGTTGATCACCGATTTCAAAAACAAGCAGCTCACCTGCGCTATTGAACAAGAAAAGAAACTGAACCCCTCTAAAGAAGAAACGATCCAAGTCGGCATCGACGCCGAAAATCCAGATCGAACGGTCGGGATAGGATCCAAACTCAGTGATAGTCTAGCAACTGAGCTGACCGCTTTCCTTTGCGCGAATAAATCAACCTCCGCTTGGTCGACTGCCGATATGCCTGGCATCGACCCCTCAGTAACAGCCCACAGGCTGAACGTCGATGCCACTTACAAACCAATTAAGCAGAAACGACGCAAATTGGGCCCCGAAAGAGCAAAGGCAGTCAACGATGAGGTTGACAGACTTCTCCAAGCAGGATCCATCGCCGAAGTCAAATATCCCGATTGGCTAGCCAACCCGGTAGTCGTTAAAAAGAAGAATGGGAAATGGAGGGTCTGCATTGACTTCACTGACTTGAACAAAGCCTGCCCAAAGGATAGCTTTCCACTGCCCCACATAGATCAGATGGTGGAGTCCACATCCGGGAATGAACTACTCTCCTTCATGGACGCATTTTCAGGCTACAATCAGATCATGATGCACCCTGATGATCGAGAGAAGACATCGTTCATCACCGACAGAGGGACTTATTGCTACCGAGTAATGCCTTTCGGACTCAAGAACGCAGGCGCCACCTATCAACGACTTGTCAACAGAATATTCGCCGACAAGCTAGGAATCACTATGGAAGTTTACATCGACGATATGCTCGTCAAATCGCTCATCGCAAAGGATCATATCCGACATCTCTCCGAGTGTTTCGAGACCCTGAACAAATACGGGATGAAACTCAATCCGGCAAAATGCACTTTCAGAGTCACCTCAGGCGAGTTTCTCGACTATATCGTAACCCAGCGAGGTATTGAAGCTAACCCGAAGCAAATCTCTGCAGTCCTAGACCTCCCTAATCCAAAGACATCTCGAGAAATTCAACGTCTTACTGGCAGAGTTGCGGCCCTTAACCGATTTATTTCCAGGTCCACCGACAAGTGCCTCCCATTCTATGAGTTGTTACGAGGAAACAAGAAGTTCCTGTGGGACGAAGCATGCGAAAAGGCTTTTGCCACGCTGAAGCGATACTTAACTACCCCACCAGTCTTGGCAAAATCCGACGCAGGCGACACCCTGTATCTCTATATCGCCGTCTCCCCATCCGCAGTCAGTAGTGTTCTCGTTAAAGAGGATCGAGGCGAGCAGCATCCTGTGTTCTACACTAGCAAACGCCTAACTGACGCCGAGACGAGATACCCTACGCTCGAAAGAATGGCCCTTGCAATCGTCACCTCGGCAAGGAAGTTACGTCCTTATTTCCAATCTTACTCTATTGTAGTCCTTACCGACCTCCCACTGCGGACTATACTGCAGAATGCAAATCAATCAGGGAGACTCTCGAAATGGGCCATCGAGCTCAGCGAATATGACATCACGTATAAGGGCAGACCAACCATCAAGGCACAAGTTTTGGCCGACTTCATCATTGAAATTCCTTCCGATCAAGCATCCGAACTCGAGATTCCAGTCAAAAGTTGGATCTTGCACGTCGACAGGGCCTCATCTAATAAAGGATCCGGGATAGGCATCCACCTCCAGTCACCCACCGGCGAACTCATCGAACAATCGTTTCGACTTGGGTTCGCGGCATCAAACAACGAGGCTGAATACGAAGCACTGATTGCCGGCCTTCGCCTAGCAAAAGTGGTCGGAGCAAAACGTTTACGAGCCTTTTGCGACTCCCAACTCGTCGCNGATCTTGCACGTCGACGGGGCCTCATCTAATAAAGGATCCGGGATAGGCATCCACCTCCAGTCACCCACCGGCGAACTCATCGAACAATCGTTTCGACTTGGGTTCGCGGCATCAAACAACGAGGCTGAATACGAAGCACTGATTGCCGGCCTTCGCCTAGCAAAAGTGGTCGGAGCAAAACGTTTACGAGCCTTTTGCGACTCCCAACTCGTCGCGAGCCAGTACAGCGGCGAATACGAAGCAAAAAACGAAAGGATGGATGCATACCTCAACCTGACCAAAAGCCTGGCTGCTGAATTCGATCAATTCGACCTCACCAAGGTCCCTCGAGAAGAGAACTGCTTCGGAGACGCACTTGCTGCGTTGGGGAGTAGTCAACGGAATCAAGTCAGAAGGAAAATCCCGGTGCATACGTTAGAAGGACCAAACATCACCTTACCCAGTAGTGATAATATTCTGGCCATCTCTTCCAATATCGCCGAGATAAGTCCCCAAAGATCAACCAGTAACGATAGGCGAACACCCTTTCTTGACTACCTCGACAAAGGAGTACTTCCTGCGGAAAAATGGGAATCTCGTCGACTCAAGGCTAAAAGTTCGAATTACGTGTCAATAGATGGCAAATTACACCGATGGACGACGAACAAATTACTCCTTACTTGCGTTGGAAAGGAAGAAGCGGAGCTCGTCATGATGGAAACCCACGAGGGCGAGGGCGGTAACCACGGCGGAGGTCGATCTCTCGCATTAAAACTAAAAACCCAAGGCCATTACTGGCCGACCATGGTCAGTGATTGCGAAGAATATGCGTCCCGGTGCGACAAATGTCAACGACATGCCCCCAACATACACTCTCCAACCGAGTTGTTGAAAACATCGTCAGCACCTTACCCATTCATGCGATGGGCGATGGATATTATCGGTCCTCTACCAAGCTCTAGACAAAGGCGTTTTCTGCTCGTCTTGACCGATTACTTCACGAAATGGGTTGAAGCAAAAGCCTATGTCCAAATCACCGAGAAGGAGGTCCAGAGTTTCGTCTGGAAATATATCATATGCCGACACGGATTGCCTTACGAAATCGTCACCGACAATGGCAGCCAGTTCACCGCTTCCAAATTCCGTGAGTTCTGCGAGAAATGGAGAATCCGGCTCAGCTACTCAACCCCCAGATATCCACAAGGAAACAGGCAAGCGGAAGCGACCAACAAAGTGATTATCGACGGGATTAGAAGAGGCTCGATCTAAAGAAAGGACATTGGGCGGACGAATTGGACGAAGTACTTTGGTCTCATCGCACAACACCACGAAGTGCTACAGGAAAAACCTTTTTTTCCTTAGCGTACGGCGTCGAAGCAATGGCTCTAGCCAAGGTCAACGTCACCAGTTTCAGAAGGTTACAGCTCCCCCAACATCAAGATCTCAATCATGACATGATGATCGACGCTCTCGATCAACTCAAAGAACGACGGGATCAGGCTCTGTTACGGATTCAGAATTATCAACATCTCGCCGAATCCTACTACAACAAGAAAGTTCGCTCACGACCAATACAAATTGGCGATTTCGTTCTTCGCAAAGTCTTTGAAAATACCAAGGAATTGAGGGCGGGCAAACTCGGCACTAACTGGGAAGGACCCTACAAAGTCACGCACGTGATTAAACCAGGAGTCTACTGACTCGAGACATCTTCCGGCGAGCCGATACCGAAATCCTGGAACTCGATCAACTTGAAGCGTTATTTCGGCGCTTAGAAGAAAAAAAAAAAAAAA
>MU105931.1:203015-217332 GCA_012274485.2 Sinapis alba | reverse complement strand
CCAAAGGGACTTCTATCTCGTATCCTGATCAGATAAGAGATTGTGAATCGAATGATATCATATCACAGTAGATAAAAGGATAAACTATTCAAACTTTTGAAAGGTTTTAATACGTTTCTTCCTAGACTTCACATGATGACATTGTCGGTCCATCTGACGAGATGGTTCCTATTTGTTCATCTAGTAAGTAAACACGAAATATGGATGGGTATGTCTACCGTATTGATTGATTTTCTCGATCGAAGTCGGTAAACTAACATACTTCATTTAAAAAGAAAAAATAGGAACAAAAGGGAGCCAAACACGGCGATAAATCCTTACATAAATAGATAATAAAACAACATGACAAAAATAAATCCTATCCGGAGCGAAGGTCCTCAATGTCTTGGGGAGAGAGTATGGACATGTTGGAGCCATGTTCGTCTACACCAGTCAAGGAAAGATCGATCTCCGAAGCCTCGACAACCTCCATCTCTTGTATCTCTCCATGGTATCTCATCTCGTCATCCCGGGCTTGTTGAAGAATCTCCTCCATTGATAGACCCTGCGAATGGATCTTCTCGAGAGATTCCCTAATCCCCTTTGCCTGGGAGAACAGAGCCAGCTTCGATTGAATGGATGGTTGCTCCTCGATAAATTGGCGCATCTTCTCGTATGTCGGAGCAATCTGGTTCTTCAGGACGGAATCAACCCGGAGTCTCTCTTTTCTGACCTCATGCTCTCGAGATTCCCTCAACCTTCTGGTCGTCGTCTCGAACCTCGAAAGAATCTCGAGGTTTTCTTGCTCCAAATTACGACATCGATTCTCGAGGCCACCGTTCAAGGCTTTAAGTTCTTCCAACTCTTTCGAGAGAATCTCAGCATTCTCCACGGCCGCAACCTTCTCAGCGGTCAACGTACCGATCTGCTCCTCGTAGGTGTTGCATTTGTAGGCCAGCTCGGCAATCTCCCGCCTCTTCTTCTTCAGAGCGCCGGTTTTTGACGCTATCTTCTCGTCTTGAGCCTTCAACTTGGCTTCATAATCCCTCACCATGAGGTTCGCACTCCCGAAAAACTGAAGGGGAAAAGAAGATTGTGGAATGATGTCGCATAAAAAGAAAAGATTAAAAATGTTTAAAAAAAAAAACGCTTACAATAGCCCCGGCTCTAGTCATTTCGCGATACCGGTTACTCTGCGAGAGCTCTTCCAGCTCAGGCATCCCTTTCTTCTTAAGCTGGATCTGCCGGAATAGACGTGCCGGTGCTTCGCTGTCTTCGACAAAAGGGACAAAGGTATGTTGGTAGCGGAAGTCGAGAACATGGGGGTATCCAACAACTTCCTCTCGATTAGCCGCGTCGATCTCGACAATCTGCGTATCTTGAACCTCTGTTTCTTGAGGAATTACTGGATGCTCTCCAGGTAGCATTTCGTCGGCAATAACAACGTCCGTCGGAACGGTGGAAGAAAGCACAGGTAATTCTTCCCGAGAAGGCCCTTGATGCTGGCTGGCATCGTCTGCGCTTTCAACCAACCCCTCATTCAGGGAAAGTCGCGTTGGGTCACTTCTGTTGGGCGATTCCTCGGTATTTGTGGGCCTCCTTCTCTTGACAGGACGGCCGGAATCAGACGAACCGCCTCCGTGAATCGGAGTACCGATGGTATCGGCATAAGAAGGGAGAGATGATAGGTTAACCTTTCCTATTCTCGGATTGCGGTATGGTGAGGAATCGGTAGCTGCATATTTTTTCAAAGCCGCGGACTTTATCAGTATAAACAATATCGGAAGATGAGAGACAGTTGAAGAAGGATAAACTTACCTCGGCTAAGTCTCTTTAAAGCGGCTTGAATTCGGGCTTCGCTGATATCAGGCCAATGTTGATGGCTCAATGTCCTAATGGCTTCCACTTCTTCTAGAAAAGATTGGGTACCGCCTTGCGACCACTTGGAGAGCCGATCTGCATCAAAAAGGAAAAACAGATGAAGTGGATCAGTAGAATTGCAATAGTCAAGATCTCGGGATTCATACCAATGTTAGCATTGAAGTAGCCATTCAAAACTATGGAAGGGTCTTCAAAGGAAGCATCATTAATCTTGACATAGAAGAAGGCCCGGTTCCAGAAGTTGACTTTTGACGGTTTCCCGGTGATGACGTTGTACTTCAGAACCATCTTCCCATAGAAGAACCCGGTTTTTGTTGTGATGCTGGGCGTCGTAAGCTCCTCGAAAAGAGGTGAACCGACATTGAGATTCCCAACTCGGCGGCGAGGACAATGAGAGTAACAAGGATTCTAATCCCGTTGGCGGTGTACTGACCAAGAGCTATCCTCCTTCTATGGCAGTATGTCGTTAAAACTTCCGGTAAGGGCCACCATAGTGAGCAACTGGTGAACCACGATTCGTAGACGCACGCGTAACCTGCAGGTGGAGTCCAAGGCCTTTGATGGTCAGCCGGAATAAGGAACGAGAACCCCGCAGGAGGATTAGTCTGAAGAATCAATCTGCGAACGCTTTTGAACGACGATCGAGTAGGGAAATGGTTCTCCCATCTTTGATTCTTCTTAACACTTAGACGACGCTTTTGCTCTGGGTCAATCTCTTCATCGAATTCGAAGTCGGTTCCGGTCCAACGTATAGGAAGCAAGTCGGACAAACGCAGGTTTATCTCCTTCTCGGCTGCGGCTTCATCTTCGGTGACAGAAGGGAGTTCTTCTGGTTGCGAACCCGGTAAAACTTCTTCCGCGTCATCTATGGCGGCTTGACCGGAAGCATCTCTATCCTCGAGACTTAGACTAAATTGAACGACACCGCGTTCGTTCTCGTTCAACGCCGCTAAGTCTTCGCTCGTCGGTCTTGGAATCATTCCTCCGAGGGTGATCGCTCTGGGGCCGAGAAGCCGTGGAGAGCTGCCGCTATCAGAGTCAGATGCGGTGGCGATCGCTTTTCCCTTTAACGAACAGCGGCGGATGGGAGATGTCATCTTTGATCGGAAGTAAAAATTCTAGAGAGAGAAAGAAGAGAGAAGTCAGAGAGAAAGAATACTTTGTCGAAGAAATGAGCAGCAAATAAGAAGAATCAGAAGCGGAAGGAGGGTTTTTATAAGAAACATGGCGCGGAAGACGAGCAGTTGTCATAATTAGGTCTAAAACCTATAAATGACGACGCGTGCCCCACTAGCTCCGAATCTCGAGGTAACATTAAAGAAAGTGGAGCATCACGTAACTGCTACAGGAGAACATACCGAGATAGGCTGCAAAGCCGAGGACGACTTTAAAAGCTCAATAACCGAGATCCCGGCATCAACGAACCCATACGAAGAAATTCATCGGAAAGTAACGAGATGACACTTTCGACGAACTGGGGGGGGACTTATTGTTGGGGATAGATTGCATCTACCCCCATAGGCCCATCTTGACGAGATCTCGGCCCAGAAAGAGTATCGAAATCGGCCCATAAGGCCCACACCGACTTCAAAGGTGACTATATAAAGAGAAGGTTGAATGAGAAGAAGGACACACAAAAACTCTGGAGAATAAGCCTAGAAGTTAGGGTTTCCTTTGGATTACTTTGTTCTTGCTTATTTCTTCATACAAACTCTCAAAGTCATTGAATAAAACAAAATCGTTCTCTAAGATCATCTATCGACTAAAACTCACCATCGAAATCGATTCACCGAACTAGGTTACCGATTTCAGATTCAACAACAAACACACGAGAATTGTTTACTCACGCTTCATTTCTTAATGTCTAGGGAGAGATCAAAACTCTCAAACTTTCACTATAGATTAGTGTGATACATTAGCGATCTAATATATTTTGTTCTTGTGCAGTAACTACAAGAGATTTTACCGAGCTTTGATCGGAGAAGACTACCAAAGTGACTGCGAAGAAGACGACGATCTCTCAGCCTTCGGTCTGTCAGATGACAATGAGGACTCACAGCTTGAACAGGAGAAAGCGGCTTGATCTCAGTAGCTATGATCACTACCAGATCTCTCTCTATCTTGCTTTCTCCTTCCTCTTTGATATCTTCTCTCTGTGAACTCTCTATTTCTCTCTCTCTCTGTAACTCGCTACTCTACTCTATTTTGATGAGGAAGACGATAGTTGTTATGAATGTGGGACCCGTCTGTTGTAACTAACTTTTCCCGTAGACTCCTTAGACCATGATTTTCTCTTTGTTATAAACTCTAGTATGATCTGTTGGTTCTGTATGATGACCTGTGGGGTGTTGTCGTTTCAGGTCTCGGATGATAATGGGCTTGTGCTTAAAACGATAAAGACTAATAGCATAATGGGAAAGTTACTTAAACCCTCTTTAGGCTCCTCCATTCAGATCATACTAGAGTTTGCTTTAAAACAAAACAAAAAAAAAAATAAGAGAGGACGATGGGCAACTGGAGGAAGAAGAGAGACAACGAGAAGGGGTTGGTGTGGAAGCTTTTCGAGGATATCAGAAACGTTGGTCCGGCTTTAGGGCTCGGTGCTGGTTGCGGATTTGGTTTAGGCGCTGGTCTTACCGGAGGATACGGACCAGGACTTCCTAAACTGCAGTTTGGGGTCGGGTTTGGAACTGGATGTGAATCGGTGTAGGACTTGGCTTTGGTGTCGGAAGAGGCACCGTGTTCGACCACGCTCGAGCTTTTAATAACGTTGTAGAATATCTCTGGTGGAAGTTTATTGATTTTGCTCAAGGGTTGATTCTATCGAAGCAATCGAAGCAAGGTCGAGTCAACACATAAAGTTGGTGAAACCGAGAGAGAGGGCTCCGGCCACCGGTGCGGTGATAGTCATCTCCACCCCTGGTCATTCCACCACTATACCAGATCTGTTAACAGAGCTTCTCTATGATGCTCAGCCGCCGCTCTCTTACAAGACCATCTTCCGTCGTCTTGAACCTTCTTTTCCGGAGCCGAACATATCTTTACCTGAGAGATCTGTATGGTCTCAGGATGCTGGATGAAGATCTCCAGAACTGACTTTCTCTCCGGGGAGTTCCGAAATGGCGCAAGTGCCAACCTTTCTCACTGTGTCCTCCAGGTAGGCAACCCTACTTCAACGAGTATCCATTCAATGTGATGATGTATTCTGGTTATGGAGCTGATTTGCTCAAAGGAAATGTTTTGTTCTCCTATAGATCGAAGGGAACTCACTGGATCTGGACTTGACTGCTCAGTCTGCTCTTATTGTCGACGTTGTTTTCCACCTCCACTTGGGCTATCATCGGCATACCGTCATCGTTCTCCACCAGTGTGGAGAGTAAACCCGACAGTCCTCCCATCGTCTGACACTCATCCTCCGTTCACTCATCGCAGCACTTACAACCGTTTGTACGAAAACCGAGAATCTCTACTCAAATGGGCCAATGAGATGGACCTTTGCCTCATCGGGTTGGGCTTTGCAAACTCAATAAAGATCTGTTGTATTTATCTCAGCCCAACATTACTTTTCGTTGTCTGCTTCTATGGGGTTCCCGGAAAGCTTGTTCTTTAAACGGTACATGGTTTCACCACATCCTCTACAGCTGCAACTCTATTATGGTTTTGATGTTTGTAGATAGATTGTAAAGGACTTCTGGTGGTTTTCCCGAAACTTTTAAATTGAGTTTCATGTTATACTTGTCTTTTATGAAGATTAGTTCACCAGTGTGTGCATCACCCTCTTTAATTGAGGTATGGATTTCGCCACCTTATCTCTATTCTAGGAAAGGAGATGACTTCTCGGACTTGGAATCAAGTCTATGTTTCAGCTTCCTCACTATTGAGGGCTGGTTTTCAACGTCACTATATGTGACTATCTCTCTGCTTCCGACTTTGTCGCGAAAGCTACATCGACGCATTCAAGCTTCGTCTTGAATCCATTGTCATCTTCTCATGAAGACTTATCCTATTTACTTTACAATGTTGTAGTTTATGCTTTCGATCAAAGACGATGGATAATTCCATCTGTTTATTATAATCAATCACGTTGAGAAGTAATGAAAAGTAAGTTGTGTTTCAAAAAAAAATACTCTTTTCACATATATTCTGGAAATGTAGTTTTACATGCATTATGTATGTAATGGATAGCTCTTTCTATAACTGACATTATCGACTACATAAGTTCTATTTACTTACGCTGAAAATCAATAATTGTCTCCATTGATTTACAAAGTCCATATATATTCTTACAAAATCTAACTTCAATCATGATATAAAAGTATATTAACCTATTGTCAACTACTTAAACAAAGGATTCCACGATAACTTATCCTAGTCAATAAATTACTCTTTTTAATATAAGTATGGAGATGATTCTAGTTGATAAAATGAGATGCACTAATCTAGATATGCAGCCCCATGTAGTTCATAAAATGTCAGAAATCCACTTTGGTTGTGGAAACTGGAAAGTTATCATCTCAGGCCAACCAATGGAAGTAAAAAATCCGGTTCTCAAGTCTTCGAGTTTCGAGTAAGATTCCAAGATGGGTAGTGGAACATGTTGCAATCTTCTTGTTGTCAAATAATAGATAATTTTACTTTATTATTAAATATTACATATTCTTTTTTTTTTCTTAACAATAAATATTACATATTCATGTTTTGAGAATTGTAAAAACAAGGGTAGCTTTTTCCTTTTCTTTTGTTTTATGACGAGAGCAAGTGTGACTTAAATGTCACAAATACAACATAAGAAATTATATAAACATCTTAATGTCAATTACCAAAATTATATATTTATCAATCGGTCAAATGTTTGTTATTGCTTCAGATCATGCCATGCAGACAGAAGAACCATTTTGGCTGGTATCCTTGGGATGAAGGGGCTTGCGGACCGCAGGTCCAAAGAAAACCAAGAGCCTTAGAGAAAGTTACGACATTCACAACAAAGATTATAAAAACCAGGAATTTGGATCTTCTAATAGCAAAATGTATTTTAAATCTGGATTTTTAAAATATATTATCAAAAGCTAGAAATTGGAATTTTGGATCTGTAATAACAAACATAAAAGTGTATTTTTAGATTTCCTTCATATTTTAGGAAATTTACGGCATGAAGTTAGAAATTTTAAGTTAAAACTAGTTGATGATAAGTGAATGTAAAACAAATTTTTAATACTTTCTTCGGAGATGAGTTATAAACCAATTTTGGACTTGAAGTATTATGGATCAGATTGAACACTGTGAATCAAAGTATAATACTATTTTAGATGCACTTTCAATCTAAAATCAATTGACGAAAATGAATCAAACAAGTAATTAACTTAAAATCTTGACTTTTTAAATAATAATTTTAATTTCTAAGAAGTGCCCCATTTAAGGCAAAAAAATATAGTGTTTTCTGTTAGAAATTGTCCTAGATCTGCCATTGATTAAGATGATTGGTTCATAATTTTTTATATTTTTATTTAATATATTTTCCAACTTTTGATGTGTGACGGTATCCCTAATACAAATGACTTTGAATTGTCATACCTATCTGCCATTTTGTGCCAGACCACCACACTTGTTGACGGTGCAAGAAGCAAATATACTCTATATATATGTTATCACCGTTTGAGCCGTTGGAGAATACAAGTGTCAAATTCATGTTTCTTTGACTCAACCTCAAAGATGAAGTTATACTCTCAGGTCTGAGACACTCGTCTTTAAAGACTAGCTTAGAGCTGCGAGCTAGACCCGTACCAAACTGCCTCACCGGCTCTTCTCTAATCTAAAGGGCATGTGTGTGTGTTAATTGTGAAAGTCATTAAGTTTCTTAACGAATATTTAAATATAAAGTTCGAAGATTTTCGTACTCATACATCAGCAATTACAAAAAAGGTGGAATATCGTCAAGACAAAGAGCTGCTGAATACAAGTGAGAATATATCAATGACATGTCAGGGTAAAAAATAGTTCTTTTCCGAATAAGAGAGATACTTCCTAAATTTCGATTTAATTGTCTTAGAGGAAAATTTTCGTTTCAAAATAAATATCGTTTTATATTTTCAAAGTAAAAATTATTAAGAGATTCTTCAGTTTATTTTTTTATTGGTCGAAATATAGTTAAATGTATAGATAATTGTATTTTTATTTTGAAAATTACAAATTATATATTTTATTAATATGTGGGCATAAACCTAGAACAACAATTAAAATAAAACGTAAGAGTATAACTCAAAGCGTATTTTGCAATCTTTTTGTTATGAAATCTTACTCGCAATCATCAATTTGACGTTGGGGAAACTCGACAGGCGACTGTCTTCGGTTCATCTGATTGCCAATGTATATTTTATATTGTATAAGAAAACCGATATTTCCTTAAAACGGAAAAAATAAACATTGGCTGCGTTGAATAGACTCAATGCCCCCAACGTTATCAATTAAGAAAATAAGTGGGGCATTATACGATTAGTTTAGATTATTTGTTGCACTGACGTTTCCCACTATTCAAAACCTAAGAATATAATTGAAAGTTTGTATGACAGTATGCTATGCCATCTTAATTCGATATGAAATCACATGTTAAAATGGCAAAAAAATAAATAAAGTGTATTTGACAAGTGAGTGAACTACCTGACAAAAACCAAATATTACAAAAACCTAAAACTTATCCCACTGTATTATCTTATTTATAGTGGCACTCCCACTCTCCTAATTTGTGCATGCATCTCCGAGGCGCACCCTTAAAGCTTTTATATTATAAACAAAAAAAATACACCTTGTTTTAGTGTATAAATACAAGCTAAAATCACCATAGCAATATACACAATCAATCTACTCATCAATCATTTTATTTCATCATCATGGATCGTAAAATCTTTTCGTATTGGTTTATTACCCACCTAGCAATCTTAAGCCTTCTCTTCAACGACGTCGTCTCCTCGTACCCTTCGGGATATAACAATGGTTACAACAATGGTTACAACAATGGTTATAACGGTGGTGGTTATAACAATGGTCACGGTTCTCGCGGATACGGTATGATTAGTAATCTCGACTATCGATTCTATGACCGGTCTTGTCCTCGTCTGCAGATGATGGTTAAGTCTGGAGTTTGGCGAGCTTTTAAAGATGATTCTCGAATTGCTGCGTCTCTTCTCCGTCTCCACTTCCACGATTGTTTTGTCAATGTAAGTTACGCAACGTTTTCTTTTCATGTTCACACATATGTAACTGTGGATCATATATCAATCATACTCTATATATGACTATATGTATTTTTATTTATTTTTTGGAACAAATATGACTATATGTATAAGAACATAAATACGGCGCTTAGTGAAACCTGAGAAACTAAAAGGCTGGCCATTCAAATTATTTATGTACATAATACACGTTAAAGTGAAAACCATTAGACTAAATCTCTAGTTACTCAACACTCTATTGAAAAATATTCTAAAATAATTCTAAAAAAGTTTTGTCATAAAAATAGCGTATATCAAAGAAAATGACCAAAATGTTTTACAAATAGGTAAATATACACTTATACCATTATGATTAATTATTGGGCAATTCTCTTAAATAATTTTTTTAAGTTTTTGTCACAAAAATAGCCCTCAAAAAATAAAATGACCAAAATAGACTTTCTTTTTTGAAATTTTGATTTTTTTTTTTTTAAATTTGAAATTTGAAACCCTAACCTCAAACCCACCCCTTAACTCTAAACACTAAAATCCAAATTAGTTAACCCTAGGGATATAAATGCATATAAATGCATTTTTTAGCTTAAAAAAATATTTTGGTCATTTTATTCTTTAAAAACTATTTTTGTGACAAACAAACTAAAAGGGGCTATCTAAGAGAATTTCTCTTAATTATTCTAAACTTAGGTTTAGAGTTAAAGAGTCGAGTTTTCGGGTTTAGAGTTCCAAATTTCAAAAAAAAAAATTAAAATTAAAAATTTCAAAACAAAAAGAAGCTACTTTGATCTTTTTTAAAAAAAAAAAAACTATTTTATGACAAAATTTTTTTTTTAAAAAAGTTATTTGAGAGAATTGTCCTAAGTGTATTAAACATATTATAATTTCTGTGATTGTGCAAAATAAATAATCAAATTGTGTTGTAGGGTTGTGATGGCTCAATCCTTTTAGATGACTCAGAGGATTTCAAAGGAGAGAAGAACGCTTTGCCAAACAGAAACTCAGTTCGTGGTTTCGACGTCATAGAAGACATCAAAACTGTTATTGAAAGTGCTTGTCCCCTAACTGTTTCATGCGCCGATATAGTTGCTCTTGCAGCTAGAGAAGCCGTTGTTCTCGTACGTGTGATCTTGAACCCTCTAGTATCGTATCAAATTATACATGCTATATATGTATTATGGATGTCCCTTACGGTAATCATATGGCTTCTGATACTATGCAGACTGGAGGGCCGTTTTGGCCGGTGCCGTTAGGGAGAAGGGACTCGTTGACGGCGAGTGAGCAAGCGGCAAATACAAATTTGCCCTCACCGTTTGAGCCGTTAGAGAATATAACGGCCAAGTTCGTGTCCCTTGGACTTGACTTCAAAGATGTTGTTGTCCTCTCAGGTTTGGTTAATTATCAACTTCCAATATATAGCAATAAGAATGTCAAATCTAGCTAGCCCATCTCGTTTAGGTTAAAAGTGGATAATTAAAGCAAGGGGTTTTGTTTATATAAGAGATGATTACTATTTTTTTTTTTTTTGTAAAATCAACCAAATTAAATACTCACATATCAATATATTCTAGAAATAAAAAAGTAAAACCTAATGAATATTGTACTTTTTGAAAAAAAAATACAACAAAATAAAACAAGTAAGAAAAATACACTAAAATAGTTTTTAATTTTTTTTATCACAAAATAGCATATAAAGAAGAAAAAAAATGATCAAAATGTTTAATTAAAAAGATAAATAAACACTTATATCTTTAGGGTTAAGTAACCTAGACTTAGGGTTTAGAGTTAAAATATTGAGTTTGGGGTTATGGTTTCAAATTTAAAAAAGAAAATTTAAAATTAAAATTTAAAAAACAAAAAAAGTTATTTTGTTAATTTTTAAGTGTTATTTTGTAACAAAAACTTAAAATAAGCTATTTAAGATAATTGCCCTAGTAGTAAACAATCATTATTATTTTATTATAGTTCATCATTTGGCGTATGCATCATTCTTTCAGACTTGCACTATTTTGTAATATGATTTTATCTGATGATATACGTGTAGGAGCGCATACTATAGGATTTGCACAATGTTTCGTGTTCAAGCACAGGCTCTTCAACTTCAAGGGCTCAGGACAGCCTGACCCAAACCTAGCTGCCTCCTCAGATCTTCTCTCAAAGCTAACCGACACATGTCCTAATGTAGACTCATCTAACTCTAACCTTGCTGCTCTTGACGCAGCTAGTGTTGTCAAGTTCGACAATGCTTACTATGTGAACCTCATGAACAATGTTGGACTGCTTGATTCCGATCAAATCCTTATGTCGGATTCTAACGCTGCTGCCTTGGTGAAGTCGTATAGCGAGAATCCTTACTTGTTCTCGAGGGATTTCGCGGTTTCAATGGTTAAAATGGGGAATGTTGGAGTTATGACTGGAAGTGATGGAGTGATTAGAGCAAAGTGTGGATTTCCAGGTTAAGTTATATGGACCACTTTGAACGTAAACGCTCGATCCAAATCAATCTATAACATATGTAGAACTAATTAATCTAGCTTTAATAATATGAATATAAGCATATAGAGCAATGTCAATGAATAAAGTATGTTCATATATATATATGGTGTAAAATCAGCCTTTTGTATCTATGATGGATCACATAGACAAAAAAAAAAATACTTGGAGTTGTATGTGTGTTTGTGTGTAATGGAATGTATTTTCTCGTGTTACAAAAAAAAGAGGAATATGTATTTCTTTGTATTTTTACTTGTTGTATCCTAAAATCAAAATCCCTCACTTGTTGTATAACACATGAAGTAGTCTTAATTGGTTCTCCAAATGTGTGTTTTCTTCGATTTGGTTCTTATCTAGTGGTCATACATATACTTTGGGAATACTTTTCTTTTCCGAATTGTTACGTATATATTTATTTAAACTGAGAACTGAGTGATTACGTGAATATATATACTATCTTTTCACAAAAACCAAACATCTAAACGTGAAAAGGAAAAATAGAATACCTTAGACCATGTTTAACCCCAAAACCCAAAATGTGTTTTTTTAAAAAAAAAAAATTTCTCATTAAAAAAAAATTAAAAAAGAATCAATCGCGGACCGCTATGTGTCAGTGGGGTCCGTGAACAGTGCAAAAAACCCTCCAAAATCGATTCTTAATTCATAGTTTTTGTAACTGCTTCTTACACTGTTCACGGGCCCCACATATCAGTGGAACCCGCAAACAGTGCAAAAAACCACTAAAAAGCTTAGGTTAAACATGCTCTTAGACATAAAATTGATTTAATTCTTAATTAAATACAACTAGTTTTAAAAAGAAATGAAGAACTTAATGATGAAAATACGTAGTTGAAAAAGAAATGATGAAATGCGTATTTATCAAGCCCGAATCCAAACAAATCACATTTCAAGTATCTCCCCTTTAATTTCAGAATTGTTGTTTGGTAAAATGTTAAATTTAATATCAGAATTGATTGCATATATCTATCCGAGAAATACGTTTATATGAGTTTAAAAGAAGCAATTAAGCATTGAATGATGACATGAATTTCTATCAAATCCAAATGGAAGCAACCAACTTTTTAGGTATTGTTTGTTGATTACTGGTTGGAAGACATAATTTAAAATCATTTAATTTTCTCCAACGACTTCAAGAGATTATCAAGACGAGAGTTAGTGGAAAAATGAAAAATATACACATCATATACATATATATAACTCCAAAGAAAAATACATCAGTTAAGGTAATTTTAAAATGTTTTCAATCTATTATTACATATACACATCATCTAGTGGTTAGGTTACACACATCATCTTGTTAGACTACAATATTCAGTAGTATGCCAAAATGTAGGAGTATTTCTACAGTGTTACGTAGTTAATTATCCTTAATCATACTCACCAACTGTTATCTATAATTTGTTTTGTTTAAACGGTTCTGCTACTGCATTCAATTGAATTTAACCAAAACATGCAACCCCAAAAAATGATCTCACTACCGTTGAAAAAATGACGTTATTAAAATAAAAATAAACAGATCGAAAATTTAACAAAATGTAATAAATTAAGACAATAAATACGTGGCAGAAAAATGATCTCATCACTACCCCATTTTCAGATTCAAAATTCAATTTTCTTCAACAGTTTCACTTCCTCTGATTCTCTCATCTCATGTGATCTATTGCTCTCTCTCTCTCTCTCTCCTCTAAAAACCAGAACTTTAGTGGCATTACTCTGATTCTTACAGAAAGCTACTTCCTTTTCTTTCGCCGGAGATTATGGGTGGCTGCACCTCCAAACCCTCCACCTCCGGCAGACCTGATAACCCTTTCTTCCCCGGCAACGACTACCCACTAATTGACAATTCTACCCCTACCCCTTCCGCCGCAAAGGCCTCTCCTTTCTTCCCCTTCTACACCCCTAGCCCCGCTCGCCACCGCCGTAACAAGAGCCGTGACGTCACCGGAGGAGATAGCAAGAGCGCGACGAGCACGCCGCTTCGTCAACTACGGCGCGCGTTCAACCCTCCGTCTCCGGCGAAACACATACGGGCGGCGCTACGGCGGAGGAAAGGTAAAAAGGAGGCTGCTTTATCGGCGGAGACGGAGCGAGCGACGGAGGCTCCGCCGCAGGAGGAGGGAGAGGAAGTAGGGTTGGACAAAAGGTTCGGCTTTGCTAAGGATTTTCAGAGTAGAGTAGAGTTGGGTGATGAGATTGGACGAGGGCATTTTGGGTATACTTGCTCTGCTAAGTTCAAGAAAGGTGAGCTCAGAGGTCAAGTGGTTGCTGTTAAGATCATCCCCAAGTCTAAGGTAAAACAAAAACTCATTTGAATTCTCAAAATCTAAGATATGATAGAGAACATAATGTGTTTGATTCATTTTGTGGTTAGATGACAACTGCAATAGCTATAGAAGATGTGAGAAGGG
This sequence comes from Sinapis alba, assembly GCA_012274485.2. Lineage (NCBI taxonomy): Eukaryota > Viridiplantae > Streptophyta > Magnoliopsida > Brassicales > Brassicaceae > Sinapis > Sinapis alba. The sequence continues at coordinate 203,330 of MU105931.1, read as the reverse complement.
AAGTGAAGATTCTACAAGCTTTATCTGGACATAAGAATCTGGTTCAGTTCTATGATGCATTTGAGGACAATGCTAACGTCTACATTGCCATGGAGTAAGAAAAGTTCCCTTGCCTGATGTTTGTTTGAATCAGTTAAGAATTAAAGTAACTTGAATTTTGCAGGCTATGTGAAGGTGGTGAACTACTTGACAGAATACTAGCAAGGTGTGTGCTGTTTGAAGCTTAAAGCTTTTGGAAACATATGGTTAGAGATTGGTTCTGAAGTTTCATTTTGTTTGCAGGGGAGGGAAGTACTCAGAGGATGATGCAAAACC
>MU105931.1:13846-202094 GCA_012274485.2 Sinapis alba | reverse complement strand
TCTATGATGCATTTGAGGACAATGCTAACGTCTACATTGCCATGGAGTAAGAAAAGTTCCCTTGCCTGATGTTTGTTTGAATCAGTTAAGAATTAAAGTAACTTGAATTTTGCAGGCTATGTGAAGGTGGTGAACTACTTGACAGAATACTAGCAAGGTGTGTGCTGTTTGAAGCTTAAAGCTTTTGGAAACATATGGTTAGAGATTGGTTCTGAAGTTTCATTTTGTTTGCAGGGGAGGGAAGTACTCAGAGGATGATGCAAAACCAGTGATTATACAAATCCTAAACGTTGTAGCTTTCTGTCATCTCCAAGGAGTTGTTCATAGAGATCTTAAACCAGAGGTGAGACACAGTTTTTTGTGTGAACCAGATAGAAGATTATCTCTCAAGATTTTAACTATGGAATGTTTTCTTTGATGATCAGAACTTCTTGTACACGTCCAAGGAGGAGAACTCTCAGCTTAAAGCAATAGACTTTGGCTTATCAGATTTTGTCAAACCAGGTTTGTCACAGTTTATTTTTATTATGGTTAGTAAACTCGGAAATGGTGTTTTAATTTGTGTCCTTTGTTTTGAAAGATGAGAGACTTAACGATATAGTTGGAAGTGCATACTACGTAGCTCCTGAAGTTCTACACAGATCATACACAACAGAAGCAGATGTGTGGAGCATTGGAGTCATAGCATACATTCTACTATGTGGTAGCCGTCCGTTTTGGGCAAGAACAGAATCTGGAATCTTCAGAGCGGTTCTTAAAGCTGACCCTAGTTTTGATGAAGCTCCTTGGCCCTTCTTGTCCTCTGAAGCTAAAGACTTTGTCAAGCGGTTATTGTTTAAGGATCCTCGGAGAAGAATGTCAGCTTCCCAAGCCTTGAGTCAGTTTCCTTTTTTAATCTCACAGCTCTTTATAGATACCTGTCTTTCTCTTTTGGTAGTCACAGTTCCTTTTTACCCCCTTTTTTTTACAGTGCATCCTTGGATCCGTGGTTATGATAGGGATATGAATGTCCCGTTTGATATCCTGATCTTTAGGCAGATGAAGGCCTACTTGCGATCTTCTTCATTGCGCAAAGCTGCTTTGAGGGTATGTTTTTAAGCACTTTGAGAAGAACACTGACTGAGGACAGTGTTCTAACCATTATGTCCTTTCTTTCTACAGGCATTGTCCAAGACGTTGATCACAGATGAAATGATTTACCTGAAAACACAATTTTCTCTCCTCTCACCAAACAAAGAAGGCCTCATCACTTTGGAAAGCATTAGATCGGTTGGTTAAACTTGTCTTTTATTCTCTCTAGACTCAGCGTTGTAATCTAATCCCTGTTGCATTTGTTTGGACAGGCACTTTCAAGAAATGCAACAGAAGAAATGAAGGAGTCTCGAATCCCAGAGTTTCTTGCTTTGGTAAGAAACGTTTAGTACATACTACTATAAAACAGTTTGGTTTCAGTGCTCCTCCTATCAATAACTTGTCATGTTTATACATACAGCTAAATGGACTTCAACACAGAGGAATGGACTTTGAAGAGTTTTGTGCAGCGGCCATAAACGTTCATCAGCACGAGTCGCTTGATTGTTGGGAAGAGAGCATCCGTCATGCTTATGAGCTATTTGAAATGAATGGAAACAGAGCTATCGTCATTGAAGAACTTGCATCTGTAAGTTAAGCAGTGTTTTGCTTTCTTTGCCAATGAAAACTGTGCATCTTAAAGCTGACTGACAACATGTTGTTTATGAGTATGCAGGAACTTGGGGTTGGACCAGCTATAACAGTACATTCGGTTCTACATGATTGGATAAGACACACAGATGGGAAACTGAGCTTCTTCGGGTTTGCTAAACTTTTACATGGAGTCTCTGTTCGACCCTCGGTGAAAACTCCACGGTGAAGATAATGAATCCAACGCGCCAGGAAAACATGATGTCGAGAGATCTTTACTCTGATTCTTTGGATCAGTAGTGAGTGAGGATTGTAAAAAGGGAATATAACGTTTCCTACCAGAGAAATTTGTAATAATAAAATAGTAACCACAGTGACTCTCACTCTCAGTGTGAGAAAGGAAAAAAAAAGAATTTAAACATGAAACATTCTCTCTTATTTTCGAAAAGATTTTGACTGTGTGTTTCCCAAAGGTAATGGGATCGGATCCGCAAATAACAGGATTATGTGGGTAAAGACACTAATGCTTATAATAGACTTTTAGTATATATATATAAATAAAAGACGAGTGTGTTTGTTGTTCTGCATGATTTGTAGCCGAGAGTGTTTTGTACTCTGTTGAGTCGGTTCTGTCCAGACAAATATCGAGGAGTAATATACAAAAGGCATCACTGATTAGAGAAAAGATTTCATTAAAGAAAGAATCATATGGGTTTGGACTACAAAAAAGACAAATATTTGAAACTAAAGAATAATACAAACTCTAGAATAATACAAACTCTTATCATTACCGAAGCTTGAACCTATTTTAAGTTGGACCAGTTTTGTCTCATCTGAGAGAAAAAAATCTGACCCAAGATGATACAAACTCTCCTCCTCAAATTACGTACGAAGTAGACAGTAAAGGACTCAACATCATCACATAGAAAAGATCGAAGCCACATATTCATCATCTAGGTTGGCCAAACCTTCAAAAATTGCATCCAAATCGAGATCAGCTATATCATCATCAAGCAGGTTTTGATCATTCAATCCTCCTGCAGCAGCAGGTGATAACAGAACGTTGTTGTTGTTGCTGCTGCAAGAATTTTCAGAAACCGCCTCAATCTGATGATGTTCTTCTTTTTCTTCTTCAGTTTTATCATCACTGAGGAGTAGGTCAAGATCCATGTCACTCCACTCTGTAGTAGTGATTAGGGTTTGAGGTAGTAAATCATCAACATCGGTTAGGGTTTTACTAGTTCCTCCGTGGTGGTGGTGCAGAACAACATCATCGCTGTTGTCGTCCTTCTTCTCATCTCCGACAAGCAGCGAACCTTCTCTTTGATTAAAACCAACAGCATCCTCATCAAGCAACGTCTCTGCATCCCTCAACAGAATCTTCATGGACTTCATCGCTTTCATAATTTCTTCAGGGTTTTTACTCGCAAGCTTCTCGTCCTCCCACCAATAACCTAGACCTTGTTCCTTCCTAGCCATGCATATTCCTATGTCCTCCCTCATCTCTTTGCTTTCTTCAGGAACATGAACGGGTTTCTGTCCGGAGAGATAAGCGGAGACCACCGAATCGACCGAAGAGCGTCCGAAGGAGAAGAAAGAGACGTTGGAATTGGAAGAAGAAGGAGTCGCCAAGATTGCGATCTGAGCGTCGCCGAGAAGACAGAGTTGTGCGGCCTTACTGAAGAGACCATCTCTACGCCTTGAGAAAGTTACAGCCTTTGAGTTCTTATATGTAATCTTCCTCATCTCAGCCTTCTTCTTCGTTCCTAGAGATGAGGAACCCTAGTTTTCAGAATTACATAGCTTTAGAACATAGAATAGAGAAGCTCTAGAAGAAGAAAGAAAGATAGCAACGTAAACACTCTCTCGATCTATCTGGTTTGGTCTGTATAAATAGGCTACGTTGTTGTAATTAGTTTATCCGCTAATCAGTCATTAAAAATTAATTAATTTAGACTATTTCCTTTTTTTCAGACTAATCAGTAATTAAACATGGATTAACTTACAATATTTCCTTTTTTTTAAAAGTAACATCAAACCCAGACCGGTTCGAATAAACCTAATTTATATACTCATACCAAAGTTTGGTTCGAGTCATAAATTACAGAACCGAACCGGTACTCTTCTTTCTTTCTTTCTTTCTTTCGTTTCTTCTGTCTAGGTTTTCGATTAGGGTTTCTAATCTCTTACATGATTTCTCATGAGTTGGCTCTGGATTTCTTATTAAACAAGATAGCTGTGCTTTTGAATTTGGCTTGTTTCTTCATCTCCCCGATGGATAGCCATGACTGATGTAAATCAAGATGCGCAAAGCTTTTGCATATTTGCTTGATTTAGACGTTTTACGAAACCTTTTCAACAACACAAATGTTAGGTCTTCTTCGAAAACACATGTTCATCTTTTAGGTTTCTCTCTTATATTTAGTGTTATCTCTTTTTGTGGGTGTTTGCTGTAAGTCAAAGGAACAAGTTCTGTAAGATCATGAGCTCGGAAAAAGTCATAGAGAATGTGTCAACAATAAGCTCACTGATATGTGTGAGGAGCACTGCCAAAGACAAAGAGATCAAGAGAAAATCAGAAAGTTTTCTTGTTTAACATAGCTGTTATTGTTATTGCCTAGCTTTGGATCTGTTTGTTATATAGACTTGACAACATACTGATTGGTTACCACTGTTGTTGCGAGCTAACCCCTGAACCAACAAATAATCATCATGTCGTTTTGACATTCCGATGGCTTGTAGAAGCCAATGGGTTTTTGATGATAGAGACATAACCAATGCTATCAAGAAGCCCCAGGGACAGCAGCTGCTGCAGTAGCATACATGTTTGAGTCCTGCTTAGCATATCCGTTGTTGTAACCTTGTCCTCTTGAGTATCCTCCGTTCCATAAGTAGACCGTGTCACCTCTCCACTATAAGTTTAAGATTGTGAAAGTTGAACTGTATCAGTAAAAGGTAATAAACTTCAACAAGTGTAAAAGCTACAAAGTTGCGTTAACTGTAGATCTTTTAACTCTCAAAGTTGTTAAGGATTAGACAAACATATTTTACTTTGTTTATCTCTTTCTCTCTATTTCTTGCTTGACAATCAACGTAATACTCTTATTCTTATGAAACAAAAAACTACTTCACTTTATTATATATTTAGAATGTATTTATAGTTTTACATAAGACACTAACTAAGGGACATGTATATTGAAGACACCCCAATGTGGAGACATATATATACACATGTGTAACTGTTTTGCAGTTAACAATTCTATTTGTATCTCAGTTTTGTTGTTTGACATAGTTGTTATTGTTCTTGCCTAGGTTTAGACCTGTTTGTTATATAGACTTGACAACATACTGACTGGACCTGTTTGTTATATAGACCTAAATTTATAAATTTATCTTTAAAGAAGTGGAAGATGAGAACCATGTAATAAAAACTTGCAAAAAGAAAATAAATTATTAAGAAAGACACAAGACAAAAATGAGAAATTGATATAAGGTTTGGTGTTTTCAAATTCAAAGAAAATAGAAAGAGGTTGAAGAGTTTTAAAGTGAAAAACATTATATTTTTGTTGAAGCCATTTTAGAGAAAGAGAGAAAATGTGTAAATTTTATTTATATAGTGAGACAAAAGTTTCTAACTAGGTTAAATATTTCTGATTCCTAAGACTTCCATGAAGTCATCTAACGTAAAAAATACATGAAGACTTCATGAAAATTTTCTAGACAACTTCCTCGAAATTTTCTAAATGACTTCTTGGAAGTCTTCTAGATGACTTCCTAAGAGTCTTCTAGACGATTTCCTGGAAGTCTTCTAGACCCTAAATATAAACCATAAACTCTAATAACTATCTAAATATAAAGAAGCACTTTTTTAAACTTAAATTTAACTTAAAAGGTGTTTAATATACACAACACTAAACATATATTAATCAAATTTTAATTTTTCAAAAAAAAATATATATTAAGCTTCCAAAATATAACCTTAAAAATATAAACAATACTACAACATATACTACCAAACCCTAACCAAAGAATACCATGGCTCATACATTCAGTCATCTATGTATAAAGCAATTCAATTTTACTATATCTTAATTTATATAATTTACAAATGTTTATAATTACACGATTTCTTTTTTTTCCCCATAAAAATATTTTTTAATAAAATTTCTAAATTATATTTAAGGTTTACTATATGAAAAGACTTCCAGGAAATCTTTGGGAAGATTTACAAAACAACAGAAGACTTACGGGAATATAGTAGTAAAAAATCATTTTTTGTTGTTTGGTCATAAGGGATTATTTGTAATTTTACTTGCCTTTAAGTTACTTTTGTATTTGATTCAAGTTGACGTATACTTTTGCATTTATAGTCAAGTTTTAAGTCATATTTGGCAAATTCCCTTTATTTTTTTGTGCACAATAAAGCTCAATAGCTATTTACCTTTATGTGTTTGTTTTCTATTTCATTAGAGTTATAAACTCAAATATACCAAACTTCTTACAAAATATTAGTCAAACAATATATACTAACAATCTATACTATAATTAGAAGGTACCATGCGCCATACACAATGATAATATATATTTTTAAAAAATTATAACTATTTATTAAATTTTAAATTTAATATAAATTAATAATATTATTAGATTTTAGTTTCATCAGTGAGAAAAAAAATATTTGTAATTTTCTCTTTATTTGGTTTAACAAATTTTAATTTATATTTTAGATTCAATTAAATTTATTTGTTAACTATTTTAGTTAAAATGCATTCAAGTAACAAATATTAATTTACTAATTAATTTGATGAATCGAATGTTACTCGCTGAATGAACATGGTAGTTATACAAGAAAAAAAAAATAATTTTTACATTGAGTAAAATACAACTCGAAATTTTAATTATTTATGATGGAAGTATAATTATCTATAAATTTTTGTATAAAAAGTCTAAAATTGATGTGATACTTTTCTTATATTTATATTTATAGTTATGTAATTAATTATTTCTTTTACTAACGATAATACACGTAAGTTCTTTTTATAGTTTAAAATCTTACCAAAAATGTAAACTTCATATATAAAATTGTACATGTCATAATAAGGTGAGAGTCATGCCACATTTTATACTAAATTATGTCACTATTTTATTTTAAAATTAATGTATTGACGACACATGGCAAATCTTTCTCAAATAATTTCCTGGAGAATAATTTGTTATTTATTTGATTTAAAATTTTTTAATTTATATTTTAATATTAAGTAAAGTTTTATCAAAAATTAAATTTATATATTAATTATTTTATTTAAATAAATCAAGTAATAAAATTTGATTTACTATTTAAATCAGTGAATTGAATAAAATTCAATGAACGGATATATTTTATGGCGATTATACAAGAAAAAAAAAATAATTTGAAAACATAGTTGTTTTACATCAAGTTAAAATACAACTAAAAAAATTAATTGTTTATGATAGAAATATAATTATCTATTTTTAAGAAAAAAAAGAATCTAAAGCCATATTTATAGTTGTATTATTAATTAAAAAGTCTACTTATGATAATACATATAAGTTATTTTTATAATTTAAGAATCTTACCCAAAATAGAAATTTCATAAATGAAATTAACATGTCATAATAAGGTGAGAGTCATGTCACATTTTAAACAAAGCCATGTTATCTTTTTCTTCAAAATTAATGTGGTGATGACATATGGCAAATTACTTCTCAAATAATGTTTAGCGGATTTGAGAAGTGAATTTGCTGATTTGTCATGTTCTCAATAACTTTAGATTATTTGCTTATTTTGTCATGTTTTTAGTAATTTTAAGATGAATCATTAGTTTATTAATTTAAATAATGTTTTTATTTCAAACCTTTTAATTAGATATATAACTGAGCAAAATTTTAAATAATATTTGTTATTGAATATTTTTAAATCATATTTGTTAATGTATATGTAACGTAATCTATTTTATATTATAGTTAATAATAGTATAACTAGTATGTAAGTTAAAACTTTTCTTATATTTATAGTTATATTATTAATTAAAAAGTTTACGTATGATAATACTTATAAGTTATTTTTATAATTTAAGAATCTTATCAAAAATAGAAACTTCATAAATGAAATTAACATGCCATAATAAGGTGAGAGTCATGTCACATTTTAAACAAAGCCATGTTAAAATTTTCTTCAAAATTAATGTGGTGTTGACATATGACAAATTACTTTTCAAAAATGTTTAGAGGATTTGAGAAGTAGATTTGCTGATTTGTCATGTTCTCTATAACTTTAGATAATTTGTTTATTTTCATGTTTTTAGTAATTTTAAGATGAATCATTAGTTTATTAATTTAAATAATTTTTTTAATTTCAAACCTTGTAATTAGATATATAACTGAGAATTTTTTAAATAATATTTGTTATTGAATATTTTTAAATCATATTTGTTAATGTATATGTAATGTAATCTATTTTATATTATAGTTTATAATAGTATATATAGTATGTAAGTGATATTAATAGGAATTTATGTTATATTATAATAATATGTAAATATTAATACAGAAAACTCATATGTGATAGTATATTTGTTACTGCATATGTAATGTAATCTATCTTATATTATAGTTTAATATAGTAAAGATAATATGTAAGTTGTATTTATCGTATTTTATGTCATGTTATAATAATATGTAAATGTTAATACAGAAAATTCATCTATGATGCTGACTTTATCTTAATTTTTATCTTAATATTTTATTATAATAATTTGCCAATTTTATGATAGCATATATATTTTTCATCATACATTTGATGTTTGATGGGTAATACACACAAAACTTACAATTTGTTTAGGAAAATAACTTTCAAACAATGTCTTTTTAAAGAAGCTCATAAAGTATTTAACATAAGATAGTACAAGATGCCCTAAATTTCTAAGGCTAAATACTTTAAAACAATTACATTCTCGTATATAGATGCAAAGTGAATTTGCTTATTTATCACATTTCCATGATTTTAGGATAAGTTATTGGTTTAGTTATCTTATTATTTAAAATTTTATTTTAATATATAAATATTTATCATGATATTTTAGATTATTAATAAACATTAACCTATTCAACCAAGATATATATTATTACTGTTAAAAACTATATTTTAATATATATCTATATATATATATATATACACTTATCATGATAATTAGGAAGTTTAATTAATAAATATATATTAACAATTGATATTAACAATATATACGGATAATATCATAATTATGTTTATCTTATATTTAATTTATGTAATGACTAATATTATAGCCAGTTTCTCTAATTCTTATTGGAAATATGATCCAAATAATTATCACAATATTAAAGTTAAGATTAAAGGTCAATCATCATTGAATATATATCATAGAATATAAATTATATACTTACGTTAAATATTTTATATATATTTAATATCAAAAAATCATATTCCTACCCTAAAATAAATTAATTTGTATTTGTACATGACTAACATCAAAATCACAAATGAATTTAGGCTAATAATGAATTTATCCATAAAATAATAAATGTTATCAAAATAATATATTTAAAACCGAAATAGTAAATATTATGTAAACTCCAAAAAAAATATATTAAAATTATATAGAAGCATGAAAAACTAGGACTAATACATTAAATATACACTAAAATTTGACAAATAATAAACATAATATAAATATAATCTAAGAAAATACAGAGATGATATTTTGTAATTCATTATTTTTTGTGTTTTTTTCTCACTGTTTTCAAAATCTAAATTATATAGAATATATAATGTTTGTTGGCTATTGTTAGTTTGTTGATGTTGTATGGTTTGTGATTGTTTATAATCTTTTTCCTTCAGTACCATTGAATTTCTTTTCAGTCCACAAATACTATAAGTATAATAAGTATACATATAAAAATATAGTTTTTGATTTCAAATCCAAATTTCCTAATTCGACTATTACTACTAAAAAATATTTTGATCCAACATCTACATCCCAAAATTATAAAACTATGAAACAAAAGAATATAATTTAATACATTGATTACCAGTATGAATATTGAAGTTTGATAATTATAATATTAATTTAAATTTTGTATATTATTTAATAACTTTTCTTATAAAAATAAATATTAAAAATAAAAATCGTTAGGTATATATATATTAGTCAGCACCATCAACTAGTTACCTAAATTACAAAAAAAATATATCTTATAACGTATGATAGTAGATGTTAATTAGTGATTAACATAATCTCCAAAAGACACTATGATTTTAAATATGGATTTTTTTGCTCTTTAAAAATGAATTCAAAACTTCAAAGTTGGAATTTCATATTTTTATTTGTATTTTGGTCCTTAGAAATATACATCACATTTATACTTTTTAAATATTGTTTATCGTTTTAATCTTAAAATAATATATCTCATAAATATTCTAAATTTCTTTCTATAAATTTAAATTTTACATATAAAATTAAATAAAACTTTAAAATAAGTTTTAAAATATTTTAAAACTCGAAGAATGAGGTATTGCATGATATAATAGCGGTATGCATTATAATGCATAACATGATAATTAAGGATGAACATTATATTAATGTACCGATAAAAGATACAAGATCAGTGATTAAAACAACAATTAAAATGGTGAAAAAAAGGATACCTAATTTCAACAATTTTTACCTTGCAGTATACAAATTAAAATAAAATGTCAGTTTTACTTAAAAATCTACTAATTGATCAATATATTACGAAAATATTTTAATGAAATAATATGGTATATTGCTTATAATTTAATATTTAGTTATATATTTCTATGTAAATTTTTTATATTTTAGTGTAATATTTTATTAATTAATATTTTTATAATATTTATATATATATGCTAGTTATTTATAAAAGTTGCATGGATTTAAATGAAGTATGACAAATATAAAGATCATATCATAAAATATAAATACTTTTGAAATTAAGTTTGAAGTTTGTTTTTGGAGAAAAAACACTTTTTAACTTCATATATGAAATTTTTCAAATTTTAAAATAAAAAGTCTTTTAAAGATGTCTAAGTACGCCAACATGTAATATAGTTAATTATTTTGATTTTAGAGTTGACATCAATAGAATATATATATATAACTAAACGAATGAGATGAGTCACAAACACAAAATTTAATATCGTTTTCAACATCTGTTACTTTTGGACAATCGTAAAATACTAAAAGATAACTTTTGATTTGAACATAATGGAGTCTTACCTGAAAAATCTGTGTACCTCAAGTAAGGTAGGTTGATGTACAAATCTCATCTAAAGCTATTTGACTATTTGAACTCAAGAAACCATGATTTTAGTTTATTTAGAAAATTTCAGTATTTCAAGAATTAAAGAAAACTTTAGTTAAAATAGTTACAAGTGTGAGGTTTCGAGCGCAAAGTCTCGATGCTCCCAAAGTCTCGACAACGATACAATGAATAATTATGTGAACAGTATAACTTTATTTGATGGCTTAGAGCTTTTTATTAGTTACATGCATTATGGCGAAATAATTATGGGATTTTGCAGATTACTACCAATCACATTTCAATGGGAGGCATCAGATTATATTAACAAGCAGTAACTTTAGTGATGACAACAAACAAATTTTACTTTATAAATTATTATAATATTATTTAATAAGTTAATTTCATATAAATCGTGTATATTAATTACAAAGATATTTTAATTAATTAAATTATTCTAGCTAATTACTATCATTAGTAGATATATTAAATTTTAAATCTTATTGATATTTTCTAAGTATTTGTTTAATATTTTATTATAATAATATCATCTAAATTTTCTTTTCAAAATAGTTTTCTTGTATTTATATTTAATTTCAAATATTTTTTAGTATTCAGATAGTTTTTTATTTGTTTTCTGATGAGAATAGTTATAACAATACAAATATTAATGTATATCTAAGAATCTTGAATGCATTTTTCAGTACAATTAATGTATCAAATATAAAATTTAATTAAATGGCTAAAATTAATTCTGAAATAAACTCAAATATAAATTAGAAAAGAAAAAATGGTTTCAAATAGTTATACAAAATGGTTTTTTCAAAACTAGACCACAAGAGTTAAAGTGATCAAATTATGTTTTATTAAAGACGTAAATTATAATTATATATTTCATAAAATATATAAAATAATAAAATATTTTGGTTTTCTTAACAAACAAATAATTCAAAACTGTTTTGTTTGGATTTTTTTTTCAATTTTTTTAAAAAAACTTTTTTTTAAAATATTTTTTTTTTAAATAGTTTATAAAGATTTCAATATGTATGATGTCTTCCTGAATTAGAGTTAATATGCATATCCAAAAAACATTACTGAATATGTATAATATTTTCATAAATAGTAGAAAGACATTGATAAATTAGGAAGTTTCCTGCGCCACACACAATTATAATAATTTTTTTTAATTATAGTAATTTAAAAAATAAAATTAATCGATATTTGATTAATGCTTTCTTAGATTTTAGCTTTATTAGAATAAAAACATATCATAAATATTTGAAAGTATTTTCTATATAGTTTGACAATTTTAAATTTATATTAGAGAAATTCCCTTAGATAGTCTCTTTTAGTTTGTTCTTCACAAAAATAGTTTTTAAGAAAGAAAATGACCAAAATAGGTTTTTTTAGAAGCTAAAATTTTTATTTATATGTATTTATACCCCTAAAATTAACTAATTTTGATTTTAGGGTTTAGAGTTAAGGGTTGGGTTTAGGGATGGGGTTTCAAATTTTTAAGAAAAAATGAAAAATTAAAAAAATAAAATGTTATTTTGGTCGTTTTATTTTTTTATGGCTATTTTTGTGACAAAAACTTAAAAATGGCTATTTAAGAGAATTGCCCATTATATTATCTGATTTATTTCATTTTTATTTTAAATTTAGTTTATTTATTAATTGATTTTAGTTAAAAATATATTAATGAAATAAAATCACATATTGATTACCTCAATGAATCGACTATCGCTATCCAAACAAACATATTTTATGAGAATTATACACAAATAAATTTAATAACTTAAAGATTTGATTAGTTGTTTTTATAACAATTTAAAATAAAATTTAAAATTTTATTATCTATGAAAAAGTTCAAATATCTACAAGAAATTTATTTTTAATTCTAAATTGATGTAAATATTTTATATATTTATAATTATGTTATAAGTTTAAATAGTTTACTAATGATAATACATATAAACTATTGTTATATTTTAAGAATCTTACCAAAAATATAAACTTCTTAAAGAAAAATATAGATTGACATGTCATAAAAAGAATGAAGGCATGTCATATATTTCACTAATTCATGTCATTATTTTTCTATCAAAATCAATATATTGATGAAAAATAAACAAAGTTTAAAAGATATTGTACAAATAATGTCTAGGGGATACATATAATATCTTCATAAAATTTATGAGAACTTTCATAAATATGTATTTTAAAAATAAGTTTTTAATGTGTATATATTAAGACCTTCATAAATATATATTTATGAATATCTTACTGAATTTGAATTATTTGTATATTTATTAAGATATTCTTGAATACATATAACATCTTCATAAAGTTATAGAAATACCTTCATGAATATAGTATCTAAATTTTGTAAATGTATTATACATATTTAGATATATCTTCGTAAATTTTAGAAAATTATTATTAGTTAAGTATTTTTTTCATAAATAGGCATATAAGAGAAACTGAAGAAGATTGTCATACACATTTAGAAATATTTTCCTAAATATACATATAAATTACATTCAAGAAGTCTAGTAACCATTTTATGAAGGAGTTTTTGAATTTATTTTTTTACAGATTCATGAAGATATTAGACACATTGAAGAAGGCTTTCCTAATTATTTAAAAAAAATTGTTTCCAAAAAGAATGCTGCATTCTTTTTTGGAAATTTTCTTTTTGAAAATTAAACTTTTGACAAAAAAAAACTGATTTTTTTTTTTTTTGAAAAAGAAATTATGAAAAAATATATTTTCGATTTTTTATTTTCATATTTTAATATTAATTTACTTTATATATTTAATAAAATTAGAAAAAATATCCTAAAATAGTCCTAATAAAAAATGTCACAAAAATAGCACACATGGAGAAAATGACCAAAATTTGAAATTTTAACCCAAAATCTCACCCTTTAACTCTAAACCCTAAGTCTAGATTAGTTAACCCTTGTTAACTCGTTGTAATAGGGGAGTTATGACGAATTAATAAGGAATAACGTTTCATTGTCCAACGCTCGTCGTAATGGACAATTCGTCGTAACGTCCTCGTAAAGTTACGATGAAATTTTTTTGTTGTAAAAGTGAAGGACAATAATTCGTCGTAAAGTTCTAGTTATACATCATCGTAATAGATTCGTAAGCATTCATTGTAATATCATATTTAAGCAGTTGTATATTTTATGACGAGTTTACAAGTACTTCCATGTAAAATCTTTATAAATGTTACGAGAAATTTACAAGTTTTTCCTTGTAAAAACCTTGTAAAACGTACGAGGACTTTACAAGTACTTCCTTGTAAACTCCTTGTAAATATTACAAAGAACTTACATCTCATTGTTGTATTTATAATATTACAAAATATTTAAAATTAAAAATATTTAAATTATAAAATGAAATATTGAAAAAATTAAAACATTAAAAACTATATATACAAATGTCATAAGATAATATTTAAATTTATAATATACAAAACAAAAATCAAAAATACAAAGCTAATGGAAGACGTCATCGAAGTAGTTGTTTGGGGGCTCCTTCCCGGAGAGTCTCGTGCTTGACCACCTGTGGAATCGAGGGGAGGCTGTCGCATCCCGAGAATTCATCGTCTCTCATCCAACGTTCTCTGGATAACCGGGTTTCCATCCGCCATAACATCAAGAAGATCCTCTAGGGAGTCCAACCGGATCTGATGGTCATCTAATCGAGTCTGCATCTGAGAAGTCTCCTGACTCTTCCTCAAAAAGTAGAACAAATTCACCTTTGGGACCTCGTTTACGGAGCTTATTCCCACAGTTCATCCCTTCTTTTTATGAGCCACCTTGAAAAAAAGAAACATATTAATTTAATTAGTTAAATAAAAATTATTTTTTAAAAAGAGTATATTTTAAATTTTTACCTCATAGAACATCCGGTCCATCTCCTCTGTAGACAAACTGATGGTAAGACTCTTGTCTTCTCAGCCTAGAAACATATAGAAAGTAAAAAATATTAAATAAAAAAACAAAATTATATTTTAAAAAATAAAACCTACAGCTTCAAGACGGATTCCGGCGTGGGGTTTTTCCCCGAATGTATGAACAATTGGCAAATGACCATCCGCATCATGAGACCTACTGGAAGTGGAGCACTTTTTGGCTTTTTGGACAGAGCTGAGCAGTATCCAATAGGCGATGAGGCAATCCCATACATTCGTCGTGATCCCGGTGGGTTTCACCTCATAACCGTAATACTCCCATTTGTCCTTTCAATCCAAGACGGTGTTCGTAAGGCGGGTCTTTGCTTTTGCAATAAATTCCGTCTTCACCTTCTCGTTGATTACTAAGTACCAGTGCCACTTCTGCTGAAACAAATAAAATTTTAGAAATATTAAAATATATAAGTAATTATTAAATATAAAAATTAGAAGAAAAAAAATTACTACAAAACATTTGAACCACATCATCCTAACGTGTTCGGGAGTCACAGACCAGTTCGGATGGGCCTCGACGAAATATCCTCGTGTCCAAAATGCTCTGTCCAATATGATTGTTAACTCTAAACCTGAAAATAGTACCAAATTGTAATTAATATGAAGTAAAATTTTAAAATAATAAAAATTAAAAACTTACCAATAAGTACTCAGCGGTCAATCGGAGTTCAAAATATCTAAACCTTCTCGTCCAGGCTGGACAAGAAGATCCTCGACCGTATATGAAGCGTATGGTGCAGATGGAGGCACAAGCAAATCCGGATGATTCCCGGATGTTGGGCATGATCAGGTGCAGCGTGTGGAGCTGCTGGGGCAGGAGGTGAAGGCCTCTAAGGGGGTATGTGAGGTGGAGGAGGTGAAGGCATCTGAGGTGGTATCAGAGGTGCAGCAGGAGGGGTCCGAGAAACTTTGTAAGACGTCTGAGAGTCAGTAATTGCCTCCAGATCCGAAGTAGATAATGGGACGGAAGAAAAAGTCCCAACACCGTCGACAAACATTTGGGTATAAGTGAGTCGTGGTTTCCTAGGAGCCATCTAATTTTTTTAAAAAATGTAATCAGTTTAAATACCACAGCTACTTACCTAAACTAATTAGAGGACTGCACGAGGCATGTTTCGAGTTTATATAAGGAAAAAGACTTCCACATAAAATCCACACAATTTTACGAGGAATCTACCAGACCTGAGTTTTCTATTACGATGAATTTACCATGCCTGCGTTTTCTATTACAATGAATTTACCACGCCCTCATTTTTTACATTGGGACAAATATACTAGGCCCGCGTTTTTCCAAATACAACAAATTTATTAAGAAAGCATTACGATGAATTTACTAGGATATGTGTATTACGAGGAATCTCTTCCATTACGATGAGTATACTAGGCATATAATGAAACCCTCAAAATCAAATCCCTAAATTCCAAAGTCACTTATATATCTATTACATCTTATCTCTCTTTACCATATCATCCATCCCTTTATCCCATTTTCCCTTAAGTCCCTAACCCCAAAATATATTTTAAAAATCCAAGATATATGTATTATAATAAAACAACATTTGTTACACATGTATTAAGTCTTGAACATATATTACATCATTCTGAATCATTCGAGTTTTCATCAGTATCAGTACAATGATCATCGCTTGCATTAAACTCGTCTTCATCTGCTTCATCCATCATATCATCGAGAAGATCTTCACATTGACGGTTATTCGAATCAATAAGAAAGATTTTATCAGTTTGTTGTTCAAGTACCTTGACTTCACTGATACGCGCCTTTTTTGCAAACGTGGTTCTTCTCCAGCTATTATTCGCCACACCAAAAAATGATACAAACATATTAATATTCACATGAAAAAAAAAAACACTTCGGGGGACACCATTTCAGCATCCTCAATTAAATTTCTATATTTTCATCGGTATATAAAAGAACAAAAAAAAGTGTTTGACACACAACAAAGCAATAACCACAACAATAACAACCACAATACAAAACATTTTAGTCATTCATGACTTAACGACAAATACATACATAGATCATCATAAACCTCAACCCTATTACAATAGAAATCTGAAAAAACAATAATCAAACCAATACATAAATTTCACAACTACGGCAACACTAACAAATATAACAATGAAACATGAATTCCGTCCATGACTCCACACTTGTGCGGGGACTCCATCATGGGCGAATCTACTTTATGTAGGAAGGGGACTGTTACCACCACTAAAATATAAAACTGATTTAAGTGCATAAAGTTAATCCAAAATTCTACAGCTTAGTTGGTTAAAATTTTTTCCTTGCCACCACTTAGCCTGAGTTCATAACTCACACTGCTCCTTTCCACTATATTTTTTCTGAGTTTTCTTTTGTCTACATGGCATTTTTATTATTTTCTACAGATTATCAAACAAAAAATAATTTCTTCCCCACTCAAAATATTTTCTGGATCCGCCACTGGACTACATCCCTAGTAAAAAAAGGAGAAAAGGTGGAACTTATTTCTCAAAAGAGAAACCATGAGAATTATACCTTGAAGTCCACTTGTCCACTTATTATTAGTCAAACTTTGTTTTAATATCGTTTAATTGTGTTATTAAAACTATAAAAAAATATTACATAAACGATATTATAACTAATAGTTTTACTTACTTATGAAAAAAATTGTCTGATTTAATCACTTTGAATCGTCTTATAAGAACCATTCATCATGGTAATTTTTACACCATATTGAATTTTTTTTGTAAATTTTATTTTTCAATATTTTACATAATTCGTCTTCGCTGAAAAGAAGCATTAATAAACCATTGGTTAAACTAATGGACCAATAAAGTTTTCCACGATCAGATTTTTAAAATTTATTTTTTATTTAACCTAAGTCTAATAAATCTGTAAGTTTTATATTGTTGAGAACTATTAAAGAGGTTCTTAATGACTGGAGGTGCTCTAACCATCAACGTCACTGTATAATGTCAATTATCTCTTGTAGTTGTAGTCAAACTCAATGTGTACTTTTAGTTTACGTGAATACTTTAGTTTACGTGAATATGATCTCTCCTGGTTGAAATTTATGGAGGTGGCGGCAAATCAACAGTTTCCAAAAAACAAAAAATTAGACATCCACTGATATTATTCCCTCACACTCATCTTTCTTGTACATTATAAATACTCCTAAACCCTATGCTAAACTTTCATCATGTTAAATACATATAGAGATTAATACATTCGTGTTACGACTACATAAATCATGGTGATGGCTAGGAACCGCAACGAGCACTACGTAGTATTGGTCTTTGTTCTGATAGTTATGGTAGGATCAGTGTTACTAGCCACAGAAGGACGACCGGTCAAGTATGGTTCGACAGCTTTGACCCAGTTAAAAGATTCACCTGTGTACAATGGAAGCGTAATGTCTAAGCTTAAACCAGTGGAGTCATCTGTACAAGATGTTTCTTGGCTAACCACGGTGAAACAGTCTGGGCCAAGCCCAGGGGTTGGTCATCATCGAGCCAAGGGATACAAGACCTTTGGACGAGTCAGAGACGACTCTGGTCCTAGTCCTGGTGTTGGACACTAAAAAACAAACCTACCTACGTACGAATTTAAATTATAAAAATGTATATGCAGATGTAATAACCTTACCATGGTTTAGTAGCCTCTAAGATGTAACCTTCTTCCAATACTTATGTTTTTCTCCTTTTACTCTTATCTTGTCTCTAGTCTCTACATACTAGTCATATATCCAATCCTTAATTATGTTTTCTACAAATTTCCAAACAACAATTTGACACAACGAGATCCATTTCGATTGGCCTAACCGAATTCTTCTTTCGTTTTGTTAAATCTGAGTTTGGTCGATTTAGTGAAGATACACAAAACTCGATGATGGTTTATTTCAAAAGTGTTTTATTGATCAGAAGATAGAGTAAAGTTTACAGAATACGAGAACAAAAGTAAAACTAGCCAAAACTCGTATGAACTAGCCAGAAAAGTACAAATCAGTAAAAAGAGTAAAATGTAAAAACCCTAGTTTATAGATGTCAGTCTCTGTGTGTGTTCAAGTCTTGATATTTTTTTTGGTCGCTCTTGCACTCCTTTTATAGATAAACCTCCACTTTTGTTTGCACTGGGATCTTTGTTTATCTTGAGTAGTACCTTGCCTAGAGACTCTGAAGATTCGCGGGAACACTAAAACACGTAATTATAAGATTGGGAGCTTGTTATATAGTAGATGGGGACACTCTACACAACGGGTGAAGACAATATCCTCACCATGAGGTAAGGATCAGAGCAACTAAGCATGTAAGTAGAAATCATGTGGCAAGAAAAAGTAAATATATTAATGCTCATTCCAAATTAGAAAACTAGACCATAACCAGTAGAGACCTTCCTCTAGTTTAAAAATTATATTTTTTCCTTTTGCAAAAAAAAAAAAATTAAGTAAAAAAAAAAGCTCACAAAAATTTTAGGCCCTAAGCAACGTTTACATACACTATCTCATGAAATCTTTACACATACTTCTGTTCCATGAATATTGTTTTTAAGTTATTATTTTGTTTCATCAAGATTGATTTTTGAATTTTTCATATTTTATATATTATTTAATGTTAAAAAGTGTAGACTTCAATATATAAATATTTTAATAATTACATTTATATTGGAATTTCATATAGTCAAAGGAAGTCGTTTAGTCTAAATATGGTGCATGTATAATTAAATTTTAATAACTTTTCTTTTGTGGAAAAACTATTTCAATCTTCAAAAACGAGTAAATAAAGCATAATGCCGCATATGGATAAATTTTCACAAGCTTATAGATGTAATGATGAACAAATAACAATCTCACAAGTACCATGAATATTGGATAACTACTTTTTTTCCTGATGCAACGCCTCTCTTTTGATTTAAAGCAATGTTCTTACATCTTTCTTAAGGAACAGTAGACATAATAGAAAGAGCAGATTATGCTGAGCGAAGAACAAGTTACAAAGATAAAGCACATGTGAGGGAGTTTGATATGCTCCGTAGAGTTGATTATAAAGAGAAGAAGCTTCTGGTACATGTGACAAGAACTGCATTTGAAAAATATGGTTGTTTCCTTTTTTTTGGGTCAAAGGTTTTAATTTCATTTCTGAAACATAATGTCAAGAGTTCACCAACATAAACTGGCTAAAGCATTCTTAGCAAGAGAATCAGCTTTATAGTTTGCTGAGCGAGATATACCATGAAAAGATAAAGCAGAGAAAAGAGAGGTGAGATATCTGATGTCGTAAAGGATACCTGCAATCTCGTTCAGTACTCTCCCTAAAAGTAGAGCTGAAACCAAGACACTAGAGCTGAACCAACAAAAGCTTAGGAAGCTGATTCCTGAATTGTACATGAAGTACTTCCAACATGAATTATCCAGCCAAGACAAGTACATTTAGAAATTTATTCCACGCATCATCAACTGTATACTTTGGTAAGTTTAAATCACGATTAATCACAGAAGAACATAAGAAAACTCTGTATATTTTTTCCATAAGCCTTGCGGCCTCCCATTCCTTAGCATCTACAACAGCTTTCGAGCAAGCATCTTCTGATGTGTAGATTTTGAGAACAAATATCCTCTTGTTTCTTGTTGTCCAAAGATTCCAGGGGAAAGTTGCGAAGAGACAAGGCCCGAGGGGGAAGATTACGGCTTTAGATGAGTGTTCAAGGAGAAGAGTGGTGTTGGAGAGGACAACGGGCATTGGGGTTTGATTGCAAATCAGGGCTACCTCCTAAACTCGTAAGATAAATAGACAGTGGAATAGAGTATGATTGATGGATTCAGGATCTCCACAAACTTTGCAAGAGAGATTCGCTGAGATGCCTTGAATAGCGAGGATGTTCCCACTTGAAGAGCAGCGCTAAGGGATCTCCACAAACATCTTGATCTGTTGAAGTAAGCTTGAGAGAAGCTTGAGCAAGAAGTAATCCTAATCCTAATCAAGTTATGAAGATAAATGTTAAATAGATTTAAGAGTTATCTATATCTATGAGTACTAATAAGATTAGGATTACTTATATATAAATAGAGATATCATGAGATGATATTAGTAAGTGATTTTATGAGTTTGAGTGTTTGAGGTTTTAGGTTTTGTGATAGTTTTCTCAAGGGATTAATAAGAAGAGTTACTTATTTTTCGAGATTATAACTTGTTCGTGTGCTTGTGTTACTTGAGCTCGTGAGTCTAATTGACAACAATTGGTATCAGAGCTTACGATGGGGGATCTTATTGTGTCATCAGCGAAATCCAAAGAAGTTGGATTTTCAATCAAGTGTCCAATACTAAATTCAACAAATTATACCGTATGGGCGATGAGAATGAAGATCTTGCTAAAGGTTCACAAAGTTTGGGATATAATTGAAACAGGGAAGATAGATGATGAGAAGAATAACATGGCGATGGCCTTACTGTTCCAATCTATTCCTGAGTCGCTGATACTTCAAGTGGGAGAGCTGGATACGGCAAAGAAAGTCTGGGAGGCAATCAAGACAAGACACATGGGCGCAGAACGTGTTAGAGAAGCAAGGTTGCAGACCTTGATGGCTGAGTTTGACCGTCTCAGGATGAAGGAGACTGAGAAAATCGATGACTTTGCTGGGAAATTGTCCGAAATATCGTCCAAATCAGCAGCACTTGGAGAAGAAATAGAAGAACCCAAGCTTGTCAAGAAATTTCTCAAGAGTCTCTCTAGGAAGAAGTATATTCACATCGTGGCAGCTTTAGAACAAGTATTGGATCAAAAGGTCACAAGTTTTGAGGATATAATCGGACGTCTAAAAGCATATGAAGAACGAGTATCTGAAGAAGAAGAAGAAGAACAGGAAGATCAAAGCAAGTTACTGCTTGCTAATAACGAGCAGCAAGCCTCACGGAGTTTGTATAATTACAATAGCAATTATCGAGGCAGAGGATATGGAGGACGGTTCTCTTATAGAGGTCGGGGTCGAGGCAGATATAAAGAGAACAGATACAACGAGACAAGAGATGCATCAAGTCTAACTTGCTTTTGGTGCGACAAAATAGGTCACTTCGTAGCTAACTGTCCAGACAGGTTACTTAAATTGCAAGAAGTTCAAGAAGATGAAAACAAAGATACACAAGAAGCAGATAACTTATGATGCACGAGATTGTCTATTTAAATGAAGAAAAAATCATTCCAAGCAACTACGGAGTAAGCAATGAAGAACACAGTATTTGGTACCTTGACAATGGAGCATCAAACCATATGAGTGGCGACAAAAGATATTTTTCTTGTATTGATGATTCCATTACAAGAAAAGTTCGTTTTGGTGATGACTCTCGTATCGATATCAAAGGAAAGGGTACAATAGAGTTCATTGATAGGAATGGAGAACCGAGGAAAATAACTGATGTGTATTTCATTCCCGATCTAAAGAGTAACATCATTAGTCTAGGACAAGCCACTGAGTCCGGGTGTGACGTGAGGATGAAAGGAGAAGATCTAATCATGCATGATCGAGATGGTAAACTTATTGCAAAGGCAGTGAGATCGAAGAACAGGTTATACAAAGTTTGAATGGGTTTAAAGGAGACTATGTGCTATCTCTCGACTTCCATAAGTGACTCAAGTCGTTGGCATGCAAGACTCGGTCATGCAAACATGGAAACAATATGATCAATGATACAGCGTGAACTTGTCACAGGGGTACCACATTTTGACACTGAGAAAAGGATTTGTGGTTCGTGTTTACTCGGAAAGCAAGCCCGTCAATCACTCCCTCAAGCAACACCAAATCGAGCTACAAAGTTACTAGAACTCGTCCATGGTGATCTTTGTGGACCTATAACACCAACCACAAATGCAGGAAACAAATACATCTTTGTGCTCATAGATGATCACTCGAGATACATGTGGACGGTTCTACTTAGAGACAAAAGTGATGCCTCCAACAAATTCAAAAATTTCAAGAAACTAGTGGAGCAAGAGACAAGAATGCATATTCAAACATTCAAGACAGATCGAGGAGGTGAATTTGTATCCCGCGAGTTCAATTCGTTTTGTGATGAGACAGGCATAAAAAGACATCTTACCGCCCCATATAGTCCACAGCAAAATGACGTCGTTGAGAGACGAAACAGGACCTTGATGGAGATGACACGGAGTATAATGAAACACATGTCGATACCAAACTTTTTATGGGGAGAGGCGACATGGCACTCCACTTATCTCATTAATAGGATGGCTACAAGAGTGGTGAAAGATCGTACTCCCTATGAGATCTTCCACGGAAGAAAACCGAACATCAGTCATCTCAGGATTTTTGGGTGCATAGGGTATGCAAAGATTGATGGAAAACTACTGAAGAAACTAGACGATAGGTCGCACTTACTGGTCCACCTCGGGACAGAACCAGGCTCTAAGGCTTATAGGATGCTCGATCCTCGAACACAAGGAGTAGTCATAAGTAGAGACGTTGTGTTTGATGAATCAAAGGGATGGAATTGGAACTCAAGAACTGAGGATCAAAGCGACACATGAAGCTTTAAAATAATGACTGGAGAATTCGGAAATCATGGAATACAGGAAACAGAGTCAGACGAACCTCAGACAAAAACAGAGGAGACTCATGAGGACATAATAGAAGAAGACGAGACTGAAAGTGAAGATGAACCCGATGAAACGTATCATGTCCCCACTCTGAG
Source organism: Sinapis alba (assembly GCA_012274485.2). Classification (NCBI taxonomy): domain Eukaryota; kingdom Viridiplantae; phylum Streptophyta; class Magnoliopsida; order Brassicales; family Brassicaceae; genus Sinapis; species Sinapis alba. The sequence goes on along the minus strand of MU105931.1, from coordinate 178,432 downwards.
ACGTTCTGATAGAATCAAGACGAAGCCAAAGTATCTAGAGGATTACGTATTACTCTCAGAAGAAGATGGAGAAACTCTTCTCATGTGCCTCAACGATGAGCCGAGAAATTTCGAGGAAGCAAAACAGTACAAGGAATGGCTGAAAGCCTGTGAAGACGAGATTGAATCGATCACTCGACTTGAATCATGGGAACTCGTTGATCTACCATCAGGAGCTAAACCGATAGGTTTAAAATGGATTTTTAAACTGAAGAAGAACTCCGATGGAAGTATCAATAAATACAAGTCTCGTCTCGTTGCAAAAGGATATATTCAACGCTATGGCATAGACTATGAGGAGGTCTTCGCGCCAGTAGCAAGAATAGAGACAATACGTTTCCTTATCAATCTCGCTGCTACAAGTGGCTGGGAAATACATCATTTAGATGTCAAGACAGCTTTTCTCCATGGTGATCTTAAAGAAACTGTGTATGTGATACAGCCGGAAGGTTTTGAGATTAATGGTAAAGAAGACAAAGTCTATAAGCTTAAGAAAGCTTTGTACGGATTAAAACAGACACCTAGAGCTTGGAATGACAAGTTGAATAAAATCTTGCTTGGATTCGGATTTACAAGATGCTTGAAGGAACCATCGGTTTACAGAAAGGAGACGAGTGAAGGTCTTCTTGTTATGGCAGTTTATGTGGATGATCTCTTTGTGACAGGAGCAAGCATGAAGAGCATTAACGAGTTCAAGAAGGAGATGGCTACGAAGTTTGAGATGAGTGATCTCGGCTTACTCACCTATTACCTTGGAATTGAAGTAACACAACATGAAGGAGGTATAACTCTAAACCAAAAGCGATATGCATCGAAGATCCTAGAAGAAGTGGGCATGAAGGAATGTAATCCGGTACATATACCAATGGACTCCGGTCTAAAGCTGGAAAAGTCAGAGAAAGAAAAGGACATTGATGTTACAGGGTACAGGAAGATCATCGGATGTTTCAGATATCTCCTTCATACGAGGCCCGATCTTTCTTATTGTGTGGGTGTACTGAGTCGTTATATGCAGAGTCGTAAGGAGTCTCATGGATGTGCAATGAAACAATGCTTGCGATATCTAAAAGGGACCACTTCTTATGGTTTGACATTCGAGAAAACAGGACAGGAGCATCAAGGTTAATAGGCTATAGTGATAGCAGTCATAACGTAGATCCTGATGACAGAAGGAGCCCGACGGGACATATATTCTACTTTGGAAACAGTCCAATAACTTGGTGTTCTCAGAAACAAGATACAGTGGCTCTATCATCATGTGAAGCTGAGTTTATGGCTGCAACTGAAGCAGCGAGGCATGCTATTTGGCTTCAGGATTTGTTATACGAAGTCCTTGGTCTTCCATTTGCCTAGACTATCATTCGAATAGATAATCGATCTGCAATAGCTCTGACAAGGAACCCAGTGTTTCATGGACGGAGCAAACACATTCATACAAGATTCCATTTTATAAGAGAGTGTGTTGAGAAGGGTCTAATGGAAGTTGAGCATGTGCCAGGAAACAAACAGAAAGCTGATATTCTAACGAAATCTCTAGCTCGGATCAAATACAAAGAAATGCGCGAGTTGATCGGTGTTCATGACATAAAGAAAACGAGTTTCAAGCTTAGGAGGGAGAGTGTTGAAGTAAGCTTGAGAGAAGCTTGAGCAAGAAGTAATCCTAATCCTAATCAAGTTATGAAGATAAATGTTAAATAGATTTAGGAGTTATATATATATCTATGAGTACTAATAAGATTAGGATTACTTATATATAAATAGAGATATCATGAGATGATATTAGTAAGTGATTTTATGAGTTTGAGTGCTTGAGGTTTTGTGATAGTTTCCTCAAGGATTAATAAGAAGAGTTACTTATTTTTCGATATTATAACTTGTTCGTGTGCTTGTGTTACTTGAGCTCGTGAGTCTAATTGACAACATGATCTTCTTGAAAATGTATTTTTTTACACTTGTTTCATCCAGTTAAATTTTGTAGAGGTGGGAGGAGTTGGTTTGAGTTTAGCTATTTTGTAGCATGTCTTAGTGGAATAAACTTCATAGGGGTCACCAAGCAAAACTAGGGCATCTGGAGAGCTAAGAGCATTGGGGTTTAGGAGCCTTATGGTATCTTCGTAATGAGGTAAATGAGCTCTAATCAAAGGCAGACTCCATTTGTTTGTGTTCAGAATAAGGAGATCTTTAACTTTGAGAGCGAGATTGTCAGGGAATGGTGGACCAATTGGAGTAGAAGGGAGGGAGGTTGATAACCAGGGGTCTGACCAAACATCAATTTTGTGTCCATACCGACCAGATATCCCATACCTTTTTCCGAAATTTCCTTTTTCTGCCATGATGCTAGTTCAACCATGGGAGAAGAATTGTTTCAATAGACTCTCCACAAAAGAGAAAGTAAAGAATTAATTTTCCTTTAATAACTTTAGAAAGTAGTGAATCCGGGTTTGAGAAGATCCTCTAGCTAATTAAGCTTAGCTATGAGGGAATCTTTGAAGGTCTCTAAGTCTTTAAAACCCAATCCTACTTGACATTTGTAGAGTGCCATTTTTTCCAAGAAACCCAAGATAGATTCTTTTCATTTGGAAAGTTTTCCCACCATAAGCGTATAAGAATCGAATGGATCCGCTTACAAAGGGATATTGGAATCTTGAAGCATGTCATAGAAGAATTAGGAAAATCCGAGAGAACCAATTGTAAAAAGACATGTTTCTCGGCCGCTGGGATGAATTTAGTGGTCCAAGAGTGAGACTGTTATCTGATTTTATCTACCATCTCCCATGAAGATGTCTTTTTCATGTGCCCAAAAGTCTCTGACATGCCTAACTATTTACACATACCATTTTTCTTTGTTATATCGAGAATGTGAATCACCCTATCTTTAATGATATGTGGGGTCTTGGAGGAGAAATTGATATTGGATTTGGTCAAGTTGATGCATTGGCTGGAAAAGGCTTCGTAGCGTTTAAGGATCCTCATGAGAGAGGTATAATTTCTTTCACTTGTTTTGCAAGAGAAGCCAATATCATCTTCAAACAAGTGATGATTGATGAATGGGCTTTGGCGAGCGAATTGTATAATTTTTATAGACTGTCATTCTTTTGTGCTTCCAAGCATAAGCCGGTGAGAACCTCAGTACAAAGAATAAATAATTATGGGGATAACGGATCTCCTTGCCGTAATCTCCTAGTCGGAGAGGCTCTGTCATGAGGTATTCAGTTGATGAGGAAAGAGTAGGAAACTATGGTGGCACACTCCATTATCCAATCCGCCTAAGTTAAGTTGAACCCAACTTTGCATAAAACCTCACAGAGAAAGTCTCATTTTATATGGTCATACACTTTATTTATGTCTGTTTTAACGACTATGTAGCATATTTTTGGTAGCATCTGATAGTTTGGGGTAGGGGAGGGTTTAATGGGTGATTGAAATGTTGTATGTGATAGCCCAATCGGGGGGACAAAAGTGGATTAGTGATATGTGATGATGGCATCCAAGTATTTGTGCAAACAAAAAGTGAAAATCTTTGATTTATAGCAGACATTCCAAAGGAAAATGGATCAGTACTCAAAAAGACTTTTTGGGATAGTTTCTTGGAATGAGGCATATATGAGTTTCATTGATTCGTCTGTCCATTTTCTGAGTTTCAAAACACATTTGTATTTAACGGTAAAGGTCACCTCTAATCAAGTTACAAAAAGTGTGGTAGAATCATGTTGAGAATTCATCCGGCCAGGGGGCTTTATTAACATGGATGGCGAGGACCACACTATAAAAATTTGCCTCTTAAAATAAGGTTTTTATTTAGACTTTGGGGTTAAATCAAATTAGTCCATCTAACATATAGTCACGCCAAAAGCTCTCACATGTGTGTTTTACATTCAATATCAAAAACTTTTGACCGGAATTTCTTTTCGTATAAAAACGACAAGTAATGTTTCTCGTAATGCATGGTTTATTTAATATCATAGCCTTTGTTTGAACCTATTTTATTGGATTATAATTACTTACAAGATAAACATGCTTACATTTACATGCATGCACAAACCTCGTCTTGTTTCACATTAAAACTCAAAAACAAAAATGAAAACCCCAATGTTAGAAAACAAAAGAAACCTTGGAACTCATCCGACAGTGGCAGTAATTGTTAGGAATTTTGGGAATAATTCATACTCCCTCTGTTTCATAATAAGTGTCATTCTGACATTTTTCACACAGATTAAGAAAACATTTAATTTTATACATTTTCCATATAAAAACATCATTACCCATACATCTAACAATATTTCAACCAATCGAAAATTAAACAGCAAAATAAAATTAATAAATTCTGCATTGAATTCCGTAAACGACACTTATTTTGTAACAAAAACAAAGTGTCATAGTGACACTTATATTGAAACGGAGAGAGTATTTTAATTTAGCATATTTTATGTTTCGGTAAGAAAAAAATATAAATCAATTAATAAGAGACACAAAAGAAACAATGAGATGAGCTGGGAAGCACGTGTGAAGGAGAGAGAAGCACGTGCAACAAAGACAGTGCAGGGTTGACTGGAGACCGTAGGGTCGCGAGAAGTGGGAGACGCACCAGTCTCCTCCACACGCCTTTTACGGCACCGTTTCGCATTTATGAATACAAAACTACAAATACTTCTTATTTGAAATGAGTGATTAAATTCAGTGTAGTTTATAGTTTAGAGTTAGAAAAGGATAATATCAAAGACAAATATAAAATAAAAGAAATATCAATAATGGTCCAACCTCTTGTGTAATTGTTGAGTACCTATAGCTTGGGACCAAGCTCGACCCAGTTTAAACGTTCATGTCCTCACTGTTCATTAAGATTCTTTGACCTTGTGACTCATCCAAGTCTCCAGTTAACCAATAAAATAAAACCGTTTTGTAATGTGGATTTAGTTAACAAAATATCATATATATACTGATCAATGAGTTGGTGATTTTGGTTATAAAATGATAAAACCCATTACATAAGGTCGTGGTAGCTCTACTAATGTCAGTCCATCTCCTCCTCCACTTACTCGTTTGGTGTATACCATGTAATTTATTAGGAGCTTGATTCGTCAATTAACGTTAGTTATGCAGGCAGTCGTATTATTAGAATTCATTAAAAAGAATTATTACAAAAAGTTTTGCAGTACTTTTTTTTTCATATTCCTTCTCTTTTTTTTTTGCTAAAATTTGAATTATATTCTTTCTCTTTCAAATCGTTTTTTTTGCTTATTTACATGTTACAGCCTCAACATCAAGGATCTAAATTTTACATCAACAGACTCGTCAAAGGACTCACAACCAATCATCTACTAGTTTCTTAGCACGAAGCGCATAAAATTTTTCATAAAAAAATTGTTCAGCAAAACATATTTTATTTTTATTTCTATTTACAGCCTATAATCCATCCGTTTTATTTTAATTGTCGTTCTGCGTTTATGCACGTATATTAAGAAAATATGTAATTTTGTATATTTTTAATATAAAAACACAATTACATATACACCTAACCATATTTCAACTAATAGGAAAAAAATTGAAAAATTTTATTAATAAATTTTGTATTGAAAAGAGAAAACGACACTTAATTTGTGATAAAAAAAAATTAAACCTAGAATGACAAGTATTTCGAAATGGATGGAGTAATATTTATCTTTTGGTAAAAAAATAAATTGTATTGACATTTTTGTTTTAGGTATATAAAATATACATTTTACTAAACTCCTTACTCATTTTACAGATAAATGATATTTTTAGCATACATATGTGATTTATATTTTTTACATTATTTGAAACCTTAATTATGCGAATGCACGTTTATGAAGTAAGATACATATTTGGTTTTCAGTATTTTTCTTTAATTAGAATATATAGTTAAATTTGTTATATATTTTTACTTTCTGTTTGTTTTTCCTTTTATCGCAACTTCGCAAGAGAGGCGGAGAAAGGCAAAATACAATAATCACAAACTTCTTTAGTTGTTCCCATGCGCGCAGCCAAGCCAAATGACAGGCAGATTCTGTTCTTCTCCTCTTCACTCAATTTAGTTTAAATAATTAATATTTTTAAAAAAATATATAATAAAAATACGAAACAAAATAAATAGAAAGAAAACAGACAATAATACGGTCCAAGTCCATGGATCTTATCCCTCATCCCGAATTTATTTGATTTCGATATTATTGTCTAAGAATATTTGTCTTCATTCGATAACTTATTTATCTCAAACGATTCTGCAAATTCTTGTACTTGCCGACATTACATTTTTGCAGAAGCAAATTAAAACTCCAACACAATTTACTGTCTGGATTTTTGTTCCTATTATAATTATTTATCATGCATACTGTACGAACCAATCACAAATGTTACTCCCTCTGTTTCATATTAAGTGTCATTTTAGCATTTTTTTCTTGTTACATAAAAAGTGTCATTTTACAATTTCAATGCAATTTTTACTTACTTTCAGCTCAATATTAATTGCAAAATGCATTGATCTTATAAATAAATCTATTTATCTAAAATCCTATTGGTTAAATAGCTAACATTAATGAAAACATAAATATATTTCAATCAATTTCTTAATATGTGTGAAAAGTGTCAAAATGACACTCTTTGTGAAACGGAGGGAGTACTAATATATATGTATGTGTTCATGCCTATCTTGATCAGCTTCTAACTAGTCTACAACGTTGTTTTTATACTATTGTTTATATATTATAATGCAGTTCCTAGTACTATATAATTGAAAAAAAAAACTAATTAGATGTCAATATTGTCAAAGTCTAGACAAAAGTAACTTGAATTCTTAATTAAGACTTGAAGATTGACCTATATCAAAGTGTTAAAAAGAAAAAAGATTGACCCTATCAGAGAATTTACTGTTGGGTAAGAAAAACAGAAACTGTAATAACTTCCTACGGCGACGTAAACAGTCAAAAAGTTTTTCCATAAAAGACAAAACAGTCAAACTATTTATTTGGTCTTGTAATGATCTATTTTGGTTATATGATTACAGGCTTGATGTAACAGAAGTAAGTGGGAGCTGTCTCGGTGGGGCCCAGGTTCGTTCCCAGTCTTTCGCATTTTAGTTTGACCCAATTTATTGATTTTATAAATAAAATACAACACACGATCAATATTTATTTTCATATACATATGGTAGATAATAATAAATTTGGTGGTTGTGGCTACCGAATACAAGTATACAAATCTCTTTTTTTCTTTTAACTGAAGTATACAAATCTTGACCAAATAAAAATACAAGTATACAACTGGTGATACGATCATCAATAATGAGTATAGACATCGATTATAGCTTTGTTAGAAAGGAATTTGTATACGAAAACACATTAAAGATTTTGTTTTTGTCGTATAGTTATATCAAAACCAAAGTCATATATACTGGAATTTAGATGTCTTAAGCTTCACTTCTAAGATCATCTCTCTCTCTCTTTCTTTTTTTTTTTTAAAAAAAAAAGAAAAAAGAAAGAAGATCATCTCTTTTCAAATCAATAGTTTTTTCACTTTTTCATATATAATATTTATTAATAATTTTAGATACATTACTTCTATTGTTAACGATTTTCAATAAATCAACACTAGTGGAAACTTATATTTAGAAACTTACTTAGATAAAATGATTTTTAGAAACTTATATTTTATCCATTACCTAATAAATTCCAAAATTTATATTTTACAAATAAAATGGATAAGAACAAAAACTTATCTTTATAAAATAAATTTTTAGTTTCTGGAAACAGGAAATTTCCCAACATAAAAATGACTTGACAAAAAAAATTGTGAATTTTCTCAACCTTGTTCAAATGAAGTAGTTTATGTGGCTCAATGGTTGAAGAGTGTTTAACAAAAATATACGAATAATGTTTCAACAACTTATAATAATCTAAAATTAATGCAAAAAATGCTATTGGTACTAACAAATAAATAATAAACAAAACAAAATAAGTGATTAAGACCTAACACAAAATTTTCTTGGTGCGGTTCTGTTACTCTGTTACTCAACAAAATGTAGATACTATTTAACATCTCAACTTATAAAAACAAAATGAAACCTAGAATTTAATTGATAGCGGAAGATAGATAATAGATTATGTTCGACATGCTTATGTTTTAAATACTGAGATTGTTATTTTGTAAAATAAATTTTTTGTTTTAAAATATATGTAGTTTTATAATTTTAATGTAAAATTTATTAACTATATATATTATTTTATTTTTTATTGGTTGAAATATGATTAGATATATAGATAATAATATTTTATTTAAAATATATAATATTAAATATATTTTTTAATCTGTGTGTGTATAAATAAAATGAAACATATGGAGGAATTAATAACTGAATGTTGAATCATCTTTTATTTACTAATTTCTATATTTTTTGATTTAATTCAACATGTTTATTCTATCAAATTGAGAAAAAAAAATTTGTATTTTCTGAAATTCCTTTCATTGATTTATAGATCTTACTTAATATTTTTTTTTGAACACATTATCTTAATATTTATTTCATAAAAATAATATAAACATTTCAATCTTCGTAACAAATTATATTTCTTTAACAATTGGTATCACAAATAAATAATTATATTGTCTCCATAGTTTATGCAAAGTTTATAACATTTTTATAAAAACAACTGATTTTATCAAACCGAACAGATAAAACATTTATAATTTAAATTTACCAGACCAGATGAACAAACCAACAAAGTTATAAAAGCCACACGTGTGGCGCATACCCTGCGCAGATAAGGTCTCCTTCCTTCGTCTTCCTTCTCTCAAATTCCAAAAAAAAATCCACGAAGCTCAGAAAAAAAAAACTTTCCAAAAATGCCGGGGAATTTAGAACCGTTGGATCTCGGCATCCAAATACCTTACCATTTCAGATGCCCAATCTCCCTGGAGCTTATGTCGGATCCAGTAACCGTCTCAACCGGTCAGACTTACGACCGCACAAGCATCGAGTCATGGATCGCCACCGGGAACACCAGTTGTCCCGTCACACGCCTCCCTCTCTCCGACTTCACTCTCATCCCTAACCACACTCTCCGCCGTCTAATCCAAGAATGGTGCGTCGCTAACCGCTCTAACGGCGTCGAACGGATTCCTACGCCGAAACAACCGGCGGATCCGATATCCGTCCGGTCTCTCCTCAGTCAAGCTTCCGCAATTACGGGAACTCACGTCTCCGTTCGCTCACGCGCCGCCGCGATTCGTCGCCTGAGGGGATTGGCTAGAGATAGCGAGAAGAATCGCGTTTTGATCGCCGGTCATAACGCGAGGGAGATTCTCGTGAGGATTTTGTTCGCAGACGTTGACGCGGGGATCGAAACGACGTCGTCGGAGGTTGTTTCCGAGTCGCTCGCTCTTTTGGTTATGTTTCATATGACGGAGGGAGAGTGCGAGTCTATCTCCTCGGATCCGGGTCGGGTCGGGTTTATGACCCGGTTACTGTTCGATTCGTCGATTGAGAACCGGGTCAACGCCGCTGCGTTGGTAGAGATGGTGTTGACCGGATCCAAATCTACGGATTTGAAAGTGATAATCTCCGGGTCGGGTTCGGTATTCGAAGGCGTGACGGATCTTTTAAGAAGTTCTGTTTCATCACGGCGAGCTTTGAAGATCGGAATCAAAGCTCTCTTCGCTCTCTGCCTCGTGAAACAAACGCGCCACCTCGCGATCTCCGCCGGAGCTCCGGGGACTTTAGTCGACCGTTTAGCGGCGGACTTCGACAGGTGCGATACGGAGAGGGGTTTGGCGACGGTGGAGCTTCTCTGCCGGCTTCCGGAAGGATGCGCGGCGTTCGGAGAGCACGCTTTGACGGTGCCGCTTCTTGTGAAGACGATCTTGAGAGTGTCGGATAGAGCGACGGAGTATGCGGCGGGGGCGTTGTTGGCTCTGTGCACGGCGGAGGAAAGGTGTAGAGACGAGGCGGCGGCGGCGGGGTTGGTGACGCAGTTGCTGCTTTTGGTGCAGAGTGATTGTACGGAGAGAGCGAAGAGGAAAGCTCAGATGCTTTTGAAGCTTCTCAGAGATTCATGGCCGGACGATACTCTTGTCAACTCCGACGAGTTCGGTCGTAGTGAAGTGGCGCCGTTTTGATTTTTTTAGTTTTCTTTCAAACAAGTAATTTTTTATTTTTGTTAGAGATTTAAAGTAGTCTTAATCATGTAATTAATTTTTATAACATTTTTTTGTTTATCAAAAGTTCTTTTTCTTCTTAATTATCTGTCTTTGCAAGCTTTTTAAGTTGGAAAGGTTGTTGAAAAGTAAATGAAAGCTATAGGACGACCAAAAAGAAGTGGAAGTTATAAGTAATCTTTTATATCCTAATCTTCTCTATAACGATAATATTAAAACCAAGATGTGAAATATATGACTGCTACTCGATATCAAACCATAAGAAAACTTGAATGATAAACTTATACATATGGCAATGTCTTGATATGAAATCAAATAAAGAAACTTTGATACTTCAATTTTTTTGCAACCAAATTTCATTTAAATAATCCCAATGAACTAATAAATTTGCTATCAAATACAATAAAAACTCAACAAAAGTATATTATTACTAAAACCCATATAGAGAGAAGAGATGTTGATTAACACTCTGAATTGTAACAAGTGGGACAATTGCAGAACAATTATGGTGTGGTTCTAATAGTAATAAAAACATGTAGATATATAAGTATGTGTAGAGATTTTTGTTACTATTAACTCAGGTGTGGGGCGGTGCGGTCCGTCACCATTCGAAGCCTCAATCGTGACCATTTCCGTGATAGTCTCTTGTAGCTCTACAAGACACGTGATAACACACTTCCTTTATGCGTGAAGCAACAATCTCAAACGTTATGAAACTTTTATCCTATAAAAACTCTATAACCGATTTGTTTCTACCACCTCTTCACAACAGCAAGCGGGGTTATGTCTCACTAGTGGAAGCTTCGGTGCTCCTTAACTCCAACACCAATTGAACATCATCTTTTATATCGTCCTTTCCTCTCTTAACCAATTTTCCTAGTGATAAGGAGTGTCCCGCCGTCTCAGATAATTTTAATCTGGAGAATTTGTCTCTGTTCCACTAGAATTGACTGATTGAGAAACAAAAAATTAACTCTATAAATATAGTAAATTAGTCAATTGAAAAGACACAAGCAAGAAATTTACTCCGATTTTAGATTGAAAAACACAATAAAATCAGTCAAAATAAAAAGATCCCACAAAATGGTAAAGTTGATCATAAGATCCAAAACTTTACACTAAACATCGTCCATTGTCTAATGGATATGACATAGGTCTTCTAAATATTTTCTCCCCCTGAAAAATTTGTAAGATATATCACTATTTTGATATATTTTGTTTTTTACTAATTATTGACATGGTTTTTAGTAGTTTTGTAGGTTTTTGTATTGTATCTATGTTTTCAGGTATTATAAGTGTTTGGATGGTATTAGAGACTTTCGTGAAGATTTACATAGATTTTTAAAGGATTTTTGTGATAATTTGAAACAATTGGAGCAAATGATAGCAGATGATTGATTGATTAGGAATGTTACATAAATGGATCGATCTATTCGTCCAACCCGAACAATATGATCGATCAATGTGACAAATGGATCGATCGATCCGCGAGCGAGAAGTGAAGAGATCTATCAGACAAGAACTGGATCGATCGATCCCATTACTAGATCGATTGATCCGACGCGCATAAGCTGAGTTGAAATTTTCTTTTTCCTGTTTTGGTTTTGCCCTTTTTCTAAAGTAGTTTGTTATCTATAAACACCTCTTAAGACAAAATTTAGAGAACTAAGCTTTACTTTGAAGCAAATTATTAGCTTTTTGAGTTGAGGGGAAAAGAGATATTATTTCTGAACCCAGTTGCTTTTCTTTATGTAATGATGTTTTATAAATTGATTTGTGTTTTTGCTTCTATGCATGAGTAGTTTCATTGTTAGGTTGAAGGGATTCAGACTGAATGCTTATAGTTGATAGATTATGGAATTTTCATTAGAGTTCCACACCTGGATTATTCTTTATGCTTCAACTGATTTGGTCAATTCGTTTATTGATCTTAGGCTGATTAGATACATAAAAAGTTGATTTTGTTGTCTGAAACAAATCCTTGTAAGCAAAATGTCCTTAGTCAACGAGAGTTGATGCATGTTATTGTGCTTTGTAAATATATCAAAACTCAAATTTAATGCATGTCTAATCTTGATGGAGTTAATTCTCTAGGTTGTTAGACATTGTAATTGGATCCACGGGAGTGGAAAGTTTATAGAAATGTGTTTTGAGTTCAATAATAGTTATTCGTTAATTCTGTGACAAAAACTTGCATTCATAATCTAATTTCATGTGAATTACCAGATGCCTAGCATTTTTCTCTTATAGTTTACATAATTTTTTATTTATTGCATTTTTTGTTTCTTTGCAAACCAATATATACGTCTTTTAGCTTGATTTAAAATGAGAATTGAAATGTATATCTAGTTCATGTGGATTCGATCTCGTACTACTACTACATATTTTATTATGCAGTTAGTTTTTTTATTTTAATTTATTAGGTTAAAATTTGAGTGATCATGCCTCAACCTTATTTTATAGGTTTTTGAGAATTTTTATTTGAAAGACAGTTAAATTTGTTCTTCTTTTTTTTTTACCTCGCTTTCATCGTTTCATCTTTTCAATATGTTGGACACTGAAGTCTGAAGATGTGGGTGCGGTTGATGGATCTTTGACTGCAGAAACAAGATCCAAGCCTCCCATAGAACCTGTAAGAAGGATCATTTCTCCATTTATATATGTCAAGGTTAAATCATGTATCATTCTCTATTTGTATATAAAGCAATGTTTTGATATCAGATTAAATAAGAAACACTTTCAAAACTTCTAAAGTTTCCTCACACGCTCATCATTTTTTTTGGTCGAAAAAGTTCCAATTGCATTTGTCCAATTGATTCTTTAAAAAAAAAAAATATTGCATTTGATCTTTCTCTATTTTTAATCAACATCAGAAAAACAGTTATTTTTTAAGTTTCAAAATTTCATCGACTAAATTTGGAAGTAAAACTGAAAAGAAAATATGAAAACTGTTTCGTTAAAGTTAAAAATACATATAAATATGTATAGCTAAATATTATAAAAAGTAAACGTAACTCCAGAGGATATCTGTTCCCCTTTTCTTAAGCATATAACATAGCATTCGTAGCAATAAGAACTCAGGAGCATTACAAATGGAGAAACTTTAATGTATACCTATTTTTATGGACACCTTTTCGATAGGAAGATTTACAGTCCAATATTATTACTTTCCCACCTACCATCGGTCCTCAGACAACGACAAAGGTCCGTGGAAACACGTATATATATGTACAAACTTATTGCTTATTGGAGTATAATTATAGGACATATTAAAACAAGGATACTTTAGAAATACATTCAGGGTTATTTGTCAAACGACAGAGTTATTACTTATTAACATCCACATTACCATCGTTCTCTGGAGAGAACAAAGCTACAGCTGCACTGTCTGGCTGGTATACAAGCTGTTGTAAGGCTATATCTAATCATTCACCAATGATGTGAACACCTTTTATCTTGATCTTTTTTCCGAGACGGGTCTATCAGTTACAAAGTTTAAGTCATGTCTGCCTTTGTGGAATCTGATTCCACACTTTTGATGTACTCCAAACCCTTCACGATACCAAAATAAAAGGTAGAAAACAAAGTTCAATTATCTGTAAAACAAATAAAAAAATCTCTATCGTCAAAAGAACCTAACAAAGTAAAAGTTATTTTATTATTATTTAATTACAACTAAATTAATAAACTGTTTCAAAATATATAATTTCTTTATTTTATTTGTATTTGAATTATTATTTTTTATTTACTCTACTGGACCATCACACACACATATATATCTATATTTGTTTAGGTTAAAGCGATTTATTGTTATTTACGTAATGCTTTATTATCAAACAATTTTTTTTCAAAAAAAATCTTTCTTACAATGTGGAAGGTTTTATATTTTGAACATAGTACCAAATTATTAACCTAAAAAAATCAAGGTTTTCTTTCCTGATTTTTTTTGGGATTTATTATCAAACGACAAAATTTCTTAAGTTTTTATTAAAACGTTCTCAATGTCGGACAATGAAATACGGATGTTTTTTTTTGGTAAAATTGAAATACGGATGTTGTTGATTTATCTTCATCTCTGACTCTCTTTTTTGTAACACAAACTTTCATTACACTTAAAATCAAAGATTACAAAGATAAGAGGGAATTAAGCATCCTCTTACAGACAATCTATAAATTAACTACAATAGCAAATATAACCAAATAGAATAAATCTTTATATGAAGTTGACAACGAATTTGAGACAAAGCTTGAATGCGTCAATAAAATTTTTATAACAAAATCGGACAACTGAGAAATAGTCACAAGTGACGTTGAGAACCCGTCCTCACCAACGAGAAAGAAATGCTACAGCCACATTTTTTCGTGTGGTTCAAATTTTGTGACTATACAGAAGAAAAGCTACGTAATGCTATAAAAATTAAATTGTTGATATATGATCATAGCAAAAATCAACACTTTCAAAAACGTAGCAAGTTAACATAATATGACTTTCTAAATTTATTATTGTCGCATTTGAGTAAGATCTTAAAAATATTTTTCTCAGAATCGAGCAACTCAGGATAAACTGGTATGTGATCAAGCTGAAAAAAATACAAAAACTACATAATATATTAGAATCACAATGAAATGAATGTTCAAATTATAAACTTACCTCGTCGTATTCCCGCATCAAATGATAAGCATATTTTCTAAGATTTTTTTTAGTAATTTGATCGAATATCAAAAACTCATGTCTCATCATAATCGTCATGTGCATGCACAACCAAATATTATCTGAATACAAAATATACTACTTTAAAAATGTAAGCTACATAGTTTATAATATTATAGAATTAAATAAACATCTTTATAGATATTTTGGGTAAACCAAAATAACATTTCCACATGTCTTAAATTTGTATTTCGGTTGAGTTTCGTCATCGTTTGAAAACACACCATATTCATGTACTTTAAAATTACATGTTTTGCTTTAATAATACCAAACCACTTTTCAAAATACACATAACATAAAAATTGTTTAATATAGTTATATATGAAAAAAACAGAAAATGGTTCTAAACAAAAATGCATTAAGTCTTCTGAGGATTTCTCGAAAAAAACACTCACTATGGATATTTAAAGAATATCATATAATATCTCGCTGAAAGTTCCTTATGTAATTATCTGACGATGACGATGATTACTGAATAACCTATTATATGTAAAAAAATAATTACAAACTAACAGTAATTAATAATTCATAAATCAAAAAACGTTTCAACAAAAAAAGTCTTATTAAAAATCATCATATTGATCATTTACACAGGCATGTACGCTTGTTTTTGTCAACCACAGACATGTACTTGTTGCAATTTCATACCTTCAGATATTGGATATTGAGAATGGGCATAATCCCTTTTGAAGGCTTAAAAATGTCTGGACCGAATTGTAATGGCCCAATCTTGCATACAGACCTGATCAATTCCAACCTGAAGATATTGTTTAGCATAAATTACAACCATACACATGAAAATAGTTACATTATCTTTCATTTTATTTAATTCAATGAATACCTCATTGACTTCTCAAAGTTCTTATGAGTCTTCTCATTCTCTTTGCTTCAAGAATCTCTCTATATAATGTAGTCGTAAGCTTATCCTCAAATCTCACCTCATCATTACTTCAAACCAATGGCTTCACTTTCTTCACTTCTCATTCTCCTTCTTTCACTTTCACTTGTCCATGTCACTCTACCTACAAGAGACACCCACATCACAGAGAGAAAATCCTTCGAAATCATCATTGGAGGTGGTGGCAATCCACAACCCTCACCTTCACCAGAACCGGAACCTGAACCAGAAGATTGCCCTCCTCCACCACCTCCTCCTCCATGCCCTCCTCCACCACAACTTCCACCGTCCAAACCGCCGCATTCACCGCCTAAACAGCCGCCAAAGCCGCCGGGGCAGCCACCGTTGCCGCCGCTACTTGGCTTTGAGAGCCCACTACTAGAGGAAGTGTTCCCAGTCCTCCAAGCTTTCAAGAAACTAGTGACACGCGATCCAAAGCATATTCTTAAGACTTGGGAAGGCCACGACATTTGCAACAAAGATAAATACCTCGGACTTGAATGCGCAGTGTTCCCTAATACAACTTCTAAGGCACTCGCGAGCATCCAGTTTAACAACTTTAACTTCGGTGGAGATAAACTCGTGTTACATAACTTCCTTGACAAACTAAACACAGTCACGATCTTTCACGCAAACTCCAACGACTTCTTAGGCTCTGTGCCTGAAGTCAGCAACTTAAAATACTTATACGAGCTCGACCTAAGCAACAACAAACTCACCGGAGACTTCCCAGCTTCTGTCTTGAAAGCCAAAGATCTCACGTTTCTTGATCTCAGGTTCAATACTTTCTCAGGTTGTGTTCCTCCTCAGGTCTTTAATCTTGATCTTGACGTCTTGTTCATCAACAACAACAATCTTGTTCAGAAACTTCCACCCAATCTTGGCTCCATCACTGCTCTTTATCTCACATTCGCCAACAACAGGTTAGCTTTCAGATTTAAGCTTTTTATGTTTCTTTTATTTGGTAAATAATCCTGTTGAGTTACTTACTTGTTTGGCAAATGATTTAGATAACACAAAAAGGGTATTTTATTGTTTATTTTACTGGTTAATTTTATTTTATTGGTTACTTACGTCTCTTATTTTATCTTACTGGTTAATTTCAAGATTGTTTTTGTGTCTATACTTAGGCTATCATTATCCATGATCTCTTAATCGGAGTTCTTAGCTTCAGATAAGAGATGGTTCTTAGTTTTTATTAGCTTTAATTAAGAAAAGCTAAGAACCGTCTCTTAAATAAGAGATATAAGAATCATTTTTTAGCCGAAAAGTGTAAAAAAAAAAAAAAAAAAAGTCAAATCATGAGTTAAGAACCCGTTAAGAGACTATAGTGTTGTTTTGGTAGGTAGCTAAATTATTTATTTATATCTTTTTTTGGTGATGTGATTTAGGTTCACGGGTCCAATTCCCCCCAGCATAGGCAACATCAAGAACCTACAAGAAGTCCTTTTCTTGAATAACACTCTGACCGGGTGCTTACCATACCAAATTGGAAAGCTAAACCGAACCATCGTTTTCGATGTTGGGTTTAACCAGCTAACCGGTCCAATACCATACTCTTTCAGTTGCTTAGCCAAGATGGAACAACTCAATTTAGCCAGAAATAAATTCTATGGAGCCATACCAGAGATCGTATGCGATCTTCCTAGTCTCAAGAACCTCTCTCTCTCCTATAATTTCTTCACTGAGGCCGGTCCAAAATGTAGAGAACTCATCAAGAGAAACGTTCTCGACGTTCGTATGAATTGTATACTCGGTCTTCCTAACCAGAAAACTAAAGGGGAATGTTCTGAGTTCTTCATGCGGAAACAGACTTGTCCTGATCTCAAGTCTATGTTACAGATCCCTTGTGGTAAGAATCCAAACGAGGCTAAACTGAATCAAGAACGGTTGGAGGTGGAAGAAGCTCAAGCTTCTTCTCCAGTGTCTTACGGGGTACTTACCCCGGACAGGGTTCGGAACCGATAAACTTTACTGTATCATGTTATTGGTATGTATTGATGTATTTGTGGTTTCCAAATACAAAATGAATAAATGCATTTGTTGTGTAGTTACGAATCATCCCCTAAAACATATATGTATCTTTAAACGTTCCTCTATTTTATAACATTTTAAGCATCTTTCATTTTTGTTTAGTACACTTTCTTCTTTTAGTGTATTGGAACACCTCATTTTTTTGAACCATGCAATATCTTTGTTACCTTACCTACTTCATAAATATAAAAAACTCAGTACTAGTAATCAGTTTTATATCTTAGAATCGAGGTCCATTATTATAGTTTTGTTTGTAGTATCCAACATGTAGAATCAAGACAAAATTTCTAATTTTCTATCACTTTTTGAATAAAGAAGCAGCAATGCATGGTGACAAGTTGGCCCAATATTCTCAATATTTAATTGGAGAAAAGAAAAGACAAACATGATATATCAATTGTCACAAATCCTCTCAACATCTAACATGTATGTATGTGTTTTTATTTATGTTTTGGAGCTGCTTAAATGGATTTACTCAAGCTGTGTGGTTCCTTTTTGTGTGAAAATGAGTTTTGTGATGATATTTTCTCTAACATTTGACAACTAGTGTAAAAAGAAACAAGTTGAACCATGTGTTATTATAAAATAAAGGGCACACCACGTTACATTTTTTTTTTGTAAATGGCCAAAGCCTTTGTTCATGGAAGTTGCCTCTGATGGCTCAGTCTTGCTTACTATCCACACTCTCCATTGGCCTGCAAATTATATGGTGGATTTTAATTAAATGCAGAATTTACACAACGACTTCAGATTTTTGTATTAAAAGATAAACAAATCAAGAAAACGACCTTGCATGCTGCAAAATTATTGCAACCGCATATCAAATTGCCATTTGAAACATCAACAGCTTGGGGAGCTCCTCCACCATCACTTCTCTGAATCAGAGACAAACAAAAATGTTACTTATAGACTTATAGTTATAGTGGACTGTAATCAGTGCCGTCTTACCATTTGAGGGGCCTAAGGCAAGAATAACATGAATTTTTTTATTAACAATATTGTAACTAGTATAAATTATGTAACTATTTTTATGAAAATATGAAGTAAAATTTTAAATTAATGAGTTAAGAACAAAAAGGAATAAAATCATAAGAGTGCATACAACAAAATCTATAAATGAAATCTATTTTGTTTTTTTTTGTAAAATTAACAAGATACATATATTTATATGGAATATATACATGAACATAGTTAGTTATAACAATATTTCATAAAACTTATTTATTGTACATTCCATAAAACATAAGTGAATGCATATTTAGATGGGGCTAAGGCTGCCGCCTTTTTTCAATAGGGGCAAGCACGCCTCTGAGTGTAATAAGACTTTTATATAACCAACGAGGAGTTCATCTAGTGGATGAAACTCTTAGAACATGATTAAGGGAGTGCTTAGAGGAGTGCTTAGAGGGGTGCTTAGCAATAAAATAATATAATAATGGATAGAGTTCACACAAAAATTAAACCCTACTTCTTGTGAAACTTGTTTAAGAGCTGATGCTTGCACTGTTTGTGGATCTCATTAACACGTGACGACCCGCAATTGGTTCATTTATTTATTTATTTTTAAAAAAAAAATCAGAAAAAATAATATATATATATATATATATAAGGGGTGCTAAGATTGATATAAGGGGTGCTAAGATTGATGGTGCTCTTATATTACCTATTATGGATCTAAGGATCATGGCTTAATTTCCTTTGGGAGGGAGTCTTTTCTTTATAAAAAAAATCAAATTTAAAATGGTTTGATAGGGAATGTACAGACATTCGGGCACAGAACCTCTAGACACTAAAGAAATATTATTATACACTATTAATACCTTGTAGAAATCGACTGCTATGAAGTTAGGCCATCGTTGTCCCGCGGCTTGGTAACATGCCTTGATGGATTCAAGAAGAGGAGCAGAGTTTTGTTTACATGCTCCTACCAAATCCGGAGCATCTGGAAAATGGTTAACAAGAACAAGAGATTTCGATTTATCGCTCATTGGTGCTGATTGAGCCCTGTTTGGACACACTCCTACCTTCAACCCTCCATTTCCGTCTACGAATATTGTTCAAAACATTAATTAACATAGAAAAGTGCATACAAAATGTTATTCATATAGGGACTCACATTGATTCTCAACCATGTACTTCCATTGATATGCGATTCCTTCGGTTGCTTCTTTACTTCTATCGGATGTGAAAACTAGCAACCTTTGGTTTTGTTGTATCATGTCGTCAAGCGTTGGCCAGTCCCCTCCATTTTTGGGCATTCTAGTAACTGGAAACATGAACTTTTGTAGCCCTGCCGCATTAAACACTTTTGTGAGTCCCTTGGGAGATTTCACATAGTCTTCTATAATAATCGTTACAACTTCATCCTTGTTGTTCTCTAGAAACACTTGTATCTCACTTAGAACGTTAACCGCTGGTTGCTGCCATTGTACACAACACACACAAAATCACAAACGTTTTCGTGTAGAATAATACTTATAAGAAAATTACGTATTCAAACTTACGAAAGCGGTGAAATTAAAACACGTTCCATCGAAAGAGTGACAAAGCCAGATATCATTTTCGAAGTCGTACATGTCGAGCATAAACCCTCTTACACCGTTCTGCAATAATAATTATCATAACCACACCAACAAAAAAAAAAACATAACTACTGCTTTGCTTTAGCCAAGTCTTAAGGGCATCATTATCCCCGGTCTCTTAACTAGAATTCTTAATTCATGATTTGATGTTTTTTTTGTTTTTTTGTTTTACATTTTTCGGCTAAGAAACGACTCTTATATCTCTTATTTAAGAGACAGTTCTTAGTTTTTTTTAGTTAAAAATTTAAAAAGCTAAAAACCATCTCTTATCCGAAACTAAGAACTCTGGTTAAGAGATCGGAAATAATGATAGTCATAACTATTAAATTTTCCACACATTAAATTGATTAAAAAGAGATTCACAGTTTCCAAGAAAATATTTAGAATGGTTTGTTTACTAAAGTTTGAAACTTTGTAATGAATTTGGAGGGAAGACTCTTACCGTGAGTTGGCTTGTGACCGAATCTTGTTGATTAGTAGGAGCCAAAATTACAGAACCGGTTTTTGATACTTGCCCCAGTCTTGCAAACGAGTTGTGTGTTGTTAACCATGCGTACTTGTTGAAAGGCAATCCCTTTACCTTTTTGTATATAAACCAAATGATTTTATCAATATTTTAAAATGATAATTGGTCCATATAAATGATTAATAAAAGTGAAAAAAAGTGTGAACCTTTGAGATGGGGTTGATGGGTTGGGTTCGAGAGCATCTAGGTCTCAAATTGTTATTGGCTAGACATGTTTCACAGTGTAATCCAGCGTCACAGTTGTTGTTTAGTATACATGTTTTTCCTTCCTACAATCCAAAACCAAATAAATCAAGAAAAGAAACTTAAAGATTCTGTTTTTTTTTCTTGAAAACCCATTAATCAAATTAAGATCATTACACGACCCATTTCTTAGTACTTGATGATTGGCAATATGGAGACAGAGATCCTCTGCTTTTTTTTTGTTGGAAGAGAGGACAGACACAAAGGGAAGTGTTGTAGATTTGATGAGATTTGCTTACCTGGAGAGCAGAGGAAATCTCAAAAAGGAAAGAAGACTGAATCAGGAGAACAATGACAAGGAAGACCAATCTATGCAACATTGTTTCCTTCCACAAAAAGAAATGGAAACCCTAAATTAAAAAAAAAGAAGAAGAGGCAAAGCAAAGCAAAGTAGCTACTTCTTCACCACTCTTTGTATGCTTTTTGTGTGAAGATTCTTATGAATAGCAAGAAAGAAATTAATAAACGAAGAGAGAGCAAAAGGGAAGAATAATCTGAGCATTTTAAGGATAACAAATAGTAAACGGAAGTGCGCGCGTGTGTCGGTGAAAGACTTTATGATAACAAAAGCTGCAAAAGTGGGTGGTTGGTTTGCGTTTTTTTTCTCCATAGCTTCTTTGTTTGATTTATTATTTGTGAACATATATCTCTCTCATGTTCTTATACTTTCTTTGTTTCATTTTATTTTATCGGTTGTTCTAGTTTTATTAAGAAAATATATAATTTTATATGTTTTTAAAATAAAAACATAATTACATATATACTTAATCATATTTTAACCAATAGAAAAATAAAATAGATAATCTTATTAATAAATTTTGCATTAAAACTCTAAAATGACAATCATTTTAAAATATTTTTTCTCTACAACGATAATTAAATAGAAATGGCAAAAGTATTTTTTATGCGCCATATGTATACCACTGGCCTAGAACTCTCCAGCTGGTGCTGACTCTTCAAAAAAAAATCATGGTGGGTTTCTTCAGTAGTCTATATTTCCATAATTGGTTATTGATGATTGTTAATCACAAGAAATAGTCATACTCATACCATACTGATTTGCCCTTGGCATTTAATTGAGACTAATACGTTTTCCTATAATTGGTTTAATCTTCAGAGTGATTTTGTGTTTTGTTTAAACTTTTATTTTTTGATAAATGAGTTTCTTCTCAACATTTAAGGTTAGCTAATTATCCGGACTTGAGTATGGGAAAACTTAGATATGATTGTCCAGGGTTTCTAAAGGTGGGGTTCTTAGCGGAAGTTAAGAAATTGTTTCTTAACTTCCGCTAAAAACTCAACCTTAAGAAACTCTGGATAATTATGCTCTTATTCGACTAAGGCTGGAAACTAATTGAGTTAACTGCGATTGAATAACTAATTGAGGATATTACTAATTTGGTTTACTTATGGTTAGAGCAATGTAAGAACGAAATAAGACCTTAAGAAATAACAAAATAAAAATAGCTTACTGTTTTTTTTCTTGCAACTTTAAAAAAAATAAAAAAAATTACAGCAATGATAGTGGGAAGATGTCTTTGTAAAAAAATGATAGTCATCTTCAAAAAGAAAAGAAAAATGATAGTGTGAAGATGTATTAGTTAAGTGAAATGGTGTTTATCTCTCGTCTTGACGAAATTAAAAGGCAAATGGCAACGCAATCACATACCTTATTTTGTACTGGCTCCTGCTGGCCAATTTATAATGCTCCAAATTCGCTCTATAGAAAACCATATTCCTAGGATAACCATATATACTATATCCCATTCTACAATCTATATTATCATTGAACCCCTTACAATGACAATATACAGTATAGAACTTTTAGTATATGGAAATACGTACAGAATGTGAATGATATACATAACAAGGAATAGATGAATAAATTGAAGGATATATATATGAAAAGTAGAATAAATTATTCATACATTTTTCACTAAGGGCATGACTGGTTGGATGCGGTTGTGGGTGTTTGCGCATGCGGATGGTTGCTTAAGCGTTATTAAGAGATTTATATAACTGATATAGCAGTTAGAATTATTATGTTTATGGAATACTAAACTACCAAATATAGCAGTTAGATTGTTTAACTACCAAATATAACTGATATAGCAGTTAGATTGTTTAACTACCAAATATAATAGTGGTTAAATAATAAATTAATAATATTTACATTTTATATAATTATGAAAATATTAAAAGTTATATTATTCAATAAATATAAAATTATATTTATAAAAATTATACTATTAATTTTTTTAAAAAAAATTATAGAAAATATTTTTTTTTTCAAAGTTTTATAATATAAATTAAAATATAGTAAATATATCTTAGTATTATATTATTTCAATTAAAAATTTCAATTGAATATTTATATATATATATATATATTTTTTTTTTGTAAATTATCTCCCGCAACTGTCCGCAAGCGCAAATACCTACTGAAATTAACTATTGAATTTAAAAGGTTTAAAGCGGTTTAAAACAATATATAACGTTCTATGTGATCGTTATAAAATGTTAACAATCGTTAGCAAACACAAAAATTGTTTTTGTGAGTGCTAGTAGAGAAACCAATTATACCCTAAATTTGTAATGAAATTGAATTTTGTTTATTTTTGTGTGAGGACGATGAAATCATTGTTCCATTTCAGTCAATATAAATAGTAAAATTTATTTTATAGAATTGGTGTAATTTATTTCACACCATTCCACATTTATTAAAATAAAATGATAATACGACTACAACCAGTATTTATACATATAAAGATGCATACAATAAATCAAAAATCTAACAGAAAATGTATGCAGTTGAGGTATGAGATATAACAGGGTGTATACACATGTGAGTGACCCCATCAGTAATGTAAATCATTTGGTCGTCATTTCATTTTTTATTTATTATTTTTTAAATTCGATGTATAATTTATTTTAAAAACTAATATTTACTTTCAAACTTAAAATAGGCTAATTTAGGAATAATTCCAAAGCCTTCGGGTCATTCCAAAGCTCCAGAGTCCACTTAAATAAATTATAAAAACAATAAAATTTGAAAAAGCCAAAACCATAAAATATATACTAATCTTACTTATTAAAAGAAAATCGCAATATTTTTCATGTCTGATATTTATAAAAAAATTTGACTGTTTTAAAAAAAAATTATTAACTGATTTTTTGTATTTATCTAATAATATAATAATAATAAATTACTTATTCTACTCTGAGTTTCTAAATTTTTGAGCAGAGTCTTCAAAAAACAAAAAATCAATATTTTTAATATAACATTACATCTAATAATTAGTGCAGTAAGTTAAATATTTAAATTTAATATTTAATAATTAATATCTACATATTAAATTAAGAAAAATAGTGATATTATACCCTAAGATTTACAATATAAATATACAATAACCAAACTCAACAATTTTTACATTCACAGACACAACAAACGACAAATATCTTACTATATCACATATTTCATTGAGTTTAGCATTTAGCAAAAGAAATTATATTTTTTTATTGGAAACATTCCATAAAAATATTCTAACTAAATGTCAATAAGAGCTTTAATATCCAATTTTTTTTTGCTACCAATTTAAAATTATGCCTATTTTAATATACAAATTGTGTTAAAATATTAAAGTATTAATAAGTTTCAAATGGAAATAAAACCTTCCTAAAACTCACAAAATATTGAAAAATTAGAATTTTATTTATGGTTTAGAAATGAAAGTAACTAAACTGAGGATAATCTTAACTAGTGTAATAAAATATTTAAGTTTTCAATATCGTTTATTTTGTTTTCTTAAATACAAAACAAATTTATTTTTCCTTCAAAGTTATTTTTAATTAATTTCCCCCCTAATTTAGTTACTTTATTTCCTAAAAATTAAAATAAGAGTAGAAATTATTAATACTTTTACTTAGATATTGAAGAGTTATTCATATTTTTAATTAAAATAAACACAATTTGAGTATCAAAATGGGTACAGTTTTAAAAGTTTGTATAATAAAATTAGAAAATAATTAGTTAATATATGAAACTGGGTTATACAAAATTTGGGTATTAAATTTTTTTATGAAATTTAGTTGTAGTATTTTTTATGTTTTTTTCCTTTTTTGTTCTAATTTATTGTTGTCAAAAATGAATGTGGAGCTAACACCCACATTAGCAACACACAAACTCCATTAAAAAGTTATGATCAAATTTTATGAGTAAGGTATATATATTTTCACAATCCACATAACTTTGAAAATTTATCAACTTTTAAAATCTACAAACTCTACACAAATTCAGTCTCCGAATAACTCCCCTTATCTCAAGCAAAATAATGTCATAGGAATCCAAAACATACGTTAATGTTGCATACTGTCATTTTCTTTTCATTGTTCCAGTAGGAGTTATCAAGAAAAGATGACTCTTTATACTGTTCCACTAATAACACACTAGGATTCATATCCCCCGCGCAAGCGCGGGGTTCAAAATATTAATATTTTGCTATATAATTTTATTATTTTTAGGTTTTTAAGGTAAGTTCTTAAGAAAACGTTGACGAATATGTGTTGTCGAAATTGCCGCCAATTTGCAGACTGGTGGAGTCTCTGAATCTTCACACGGTGCATGTGTTTGATTCAGTCAGTTAATTAGAATAATACATATATTAAGTTTGGGGTCAGGTGTATTGGTGAAGAGTAAATACTTAGTCTCAGCTGGGTTTCGGGGAAGTTACATTTGTTCTGCAAGAATTTATTAAAACTGCAGTATGTGTTGGTTAGTGTAAGTTAGAGTGATTTTTTAGAGTGTGACGTTGAGATATAATTGTGGTGATTGTTATATGAATGTTTCTTTTATTGTTTTTTTAACTAATAAAAGAATGATGGTCCTTTTAATTTTGATCATCCTCTATATCTCTCTCAAAAGTTTGACGAAACCATAGGCATACCATTTCAAAGTACGTCTTCGTAGAATGAGTCAAGTGAGCCTATTAAACGAATTGTAACTAATACCCATTAAAAATACGGGATTTAAAAACAATACCGGTCCTGCGGAAAAGCATGAAAGTTAGAGCTGAGAATTTGAGTCATTACCCGCTGGTACCGCATTAACCCGCAAGTTGATCGATTTTAAAAAATTGATATACGGGTGCAAGTGCGGATTGAGTCGATTTTAAGCAGAACATATGCGAGTTGGAAAAATTTGAGTCGCATGTATCCATTAAACCGCAAAAAAATGTTAAGAGTAAAATAAATTATAAAAATATAAAATTATGCAATTTTAATTATAAATATTACTTTAATTATTTTTATAAAAGTAATTAACATAGAAAAAAATAATTATTTTATTAATTTAATATTATATGCGTGTCTTGTGGCTTATCCGTAAATTTTAGTGGGGGGGGTGCAGGTTAAAGATTTTTTATTGGTGGATTAGGCAAGTCAGAATTTTGAACAAAAAAAAGAATCAATCCGCAGGTTGACGGGTCAAGATCGACCCGCGATTTCAGCTATAATGGATGTATGTGCTTCCAGCCTCGTAAAGAATAAGTAAATTTTGGGCCGTCTGACTTACAAAATCTCTTGTAGCTCAGTTGGTTATGTCAATCAAATAATCTGTAAGGTGTAGGGTTCGAGTCACATAGCATACAAATAATTATTTTTACAAAAGTAACTTGTGGGACCCACTATATGCTGACGTGGCAACACCAGGAAAGAGCAAAAGTGCCTCATTATATTATAGATTGTCATTGAGATTTCGTTCCAAACAGACAGTTCATTAATATTTGTACCAAATTTTAGAATAATCAAAATTTCAATGAAAGCTCCAACAATATCAAAAAATAACCATAAATGTTTGAAACCGGTGAAACCTTTACAAACATTTGCTTGTAAATATGTTAACAATCTT
Source organism: Sinapis alba (assembly GCA_012274485.2). Classification (NCBI taxonomy): domain Eukaryota; kingdom Viridiplantae; phylum Streptophyta; class Magnoliopsida; order Brassicales; family Brassicaceae; genus Sinapis; species Sinapis alba. Next base: position 151,327 of record MU105931.1, on the reverse strand, counting down.
TTCAAAATGGTCAATTGTAGTACCAAAAATGTTATATTTTTGAATCCATTGAAAAAATTAGACACACGATTTTTAGTTAGTTCAGTTAGTTTGGTAATGAGTTCGGTACAATTCGGCAAACTTATAAAAAACTTCAGTTTTTTGGTTCAATAGTCAGTTAGTTTGGTTTTTCAAAATACTAGTGTTAACCAAATTTTGAACGGTATTAACCAAATTAACCAAAATTTCAAACCAAAATAAATTGAACTAACCGAAATTACCCAAATTTAGCCTAATTTTTACTCGAAATATAATTGAACCAAAACTTCAGTTAGTTTTGGTAAAAAAATTAAAAACTGAACTACTGAAATATCGAAATGAACCAATTTTCCGGTTCAGTTCAGCGAGATTTTAGTTGAACTGAACTACCCCTATTCCGAACTGCCAGATCCGAACTACCCGAACCCACGTGCCTAGAGAAAAAATCACACAGAAAAACAATCAATTTTTATTTTTAATTAAAACCAAATAAATAAAAAATATAAGCAAAATAATCAACCAAACCCGTGTGAAAGTCTGTTGAATAGCTTCCAGTTGGTATTGATATTGTGTAGTCTTGTCTCTCTCTCTTTTGGCGAGACTTTTGCTTTATATGCTTTGTACTTCTATTGTTTGCTTGTTGATTCAGAGTGGTTGAATCCGATTAATCTTTCTTTCATTTTAGAGTTTGTATTAGTTAACCTTTGTCTCAACAACGACGAAGCAGTGACGTGGTGGTGTGTGGTGAGCATAACAAGGTTATCATCTTTGAAAAGAAGTTAACACCTTTCCATCTCCTAGGTACAAAGGAATCTTTTTCACAGTTTTTGAATAAGTGATCATCTTGGTTTGTCTTCTGACTCTATTGTTCCTCAGTAGGTTTTTATTGAAGCAATATAACAAAAGTTAAGGGTTAGTGGCTTCAAGATAAAGTTGAGGGTTGTGTTCTTTACTTAGTTCAATGTAAGAGTTCTGGCTAACTAAGTGTAAGTAAGTCCAAACTATTTGATGGATTTCCTTAGTCATATAGTTAAAGAAATAGAAAATCGCATAAAACTCTTTGAGAGTGCATTGAATAATATTTTAAACCTTGAAGTTTTTTAACTAGTATTTTTTTAACCTTTAAAATAACATTTGTACGTCAAAAAACTTTCAATTTGATTTACTTGTTTATCAAGTAAAAAATTGACCAGTTCTATAGATAAAAACAATGATGATGGCTTTTCACATAACCATTAACAATTATGGTTTCTGATGTTGAAAACTGTTGTTGGAGATATGTCAAAAACCGTCATCGTTAATGGTTATGTGAGAAACCATCATCATCGGCAGTGATATGTTTGAAATTATTATTATTAAGGATGATATGACAGTTTTTTTTTAAAAAAAAATACTTTGAATTTTAGAATTTTCTAATTTTTGTTGAATTTCTGGTTTAAAAAAAAAATATTTTGATTTTTTATTTATTTTACTGTATTTTAATTTAATTTCTACTACTAGCTTCATTTTCACCATAACCATTTTCATGGTGAAATCAAATACAATAAAGTGGTGTAAAACATGTGTTTACTAAATGATTCCATACAGAATCACTACATGCAAATTTTGTATTCTTACATTTCCGAAAAGGATACAACATCGTACCACTTTCTTGCATGATCGATGTACAGTCGCTTGGTACATGAATGTCTCTAGCCCATTGAAAAATGCATCTGCCACTTTACCGATATAATCTTTGTGTGTATACATCCAACTCCATAACTCGTAAATATTTCTATCATTTGACATTTTTTCTTGTTCTTGTGTGTGTTTATTTCTCATGAAAATGAACATATATATATGATTTTTTTGAATTTAGTAGGTAAAGATGTAACAACTGATTTAGAAGGAAACAATTTACTACACTTTTACAACTCTATAACATCTACTTTACAACTAATTTACAACTAATTTACAACGAAATCAGTTTGGTAAAGCACGATTAAAACACATTTCCACCAAAAATAACGGTAACATATTTTGTCGTAAAAACCTTGTAAAGTTACAAGAATTTTACGATAAATTTTCTTTACGATGCTCCTCTGCAGTCCCAGTTGATGAGCGGTCTCTTCGGGCCTTGTTTCACCACAGTCTAGGAAAAAAATATTACTGCTCACCATCGACAATACCCAGGATATGCTCACTAAATTTCTCACTCGTTATGGGTTCCAGGTCTCTCTCCACTCTTTATAGCGTGAAAGAATGACAGACGACATGATGCCACTCCAACCACCGTCTCAGCTCTTGTTAGTATGCTGGATAGGCATATTCGAAACCGATGCAGCTCGATAAGGGAGTTGGGTGACCATAAATACACAACAAGCTTAGAAGTTTGGCTTGCCACTCGATAAATTGAAAGAAGTTTCGAAAATAGTGAGAGATTATTCTCTGTTTCACTTTGTGAAAATTGTAGCATTTGTTGCAAAACTATGTTATTTTTTGAATAAATTTAACATATATTCAAAAAGAAACCTACATATATTTTACGATGAATTTTTTTTCTCGTAAAGTTACAACAATTTTATGATAAAATGCTATTTCGTTATAAAATTCGTTATTATTTACTCGTATATTTTTGAGAAATATTTTTTTTCGTAATTTTTTTTTGCTATAATCACGTTTTATTGTAGTGTGCCAGTGAGTTGCACTTCATAGTTTTTTTTAGGCCTGGGCATTCGGGGTCCCAATCGGTTTTCGGTTTTATCCAACCGGGTCTCGGTTTTTCGGGTTTATCAAAATCAGCCCCATTCGGATTATATGAAAATTCGGTTCGGGATCGGTTCGGGTTTTCTCGGGTTCGGTTCGGGATTAGTAAATCTTCAAAGAACCGGTACAACCCGATATACTTTCGGATCCGGGTCCCAATCGGTTCTTCGGTTTAAAAATACCTGATTTGTACATCCTTTGTAACCAAAACATAAGTAAAATTAGTTATTTGATTTAAAAGTATATGATTTGTACTTATTTTGCAACCAAAATATAAGTAAAATCGATTCAAAAATTAAAAAAGAACATCAAGCATGATTATCCAAAATCAAACGAAAGATAAACATAGTTACTGATAGAAAAAATCAAATAATTGACAACACAAAACGAAAACCAAGTTCTAATGAAATGAAAAATATTATTCAATGAAAATAAAACAAAAATCTAAAAATTTGAAGTTTTAACCGTCACCTTCAATCATGAAGACGCTAAGCATGAAACTCTTAAACATAAAGCTCAATAACAAGAAATTAGACATATAATAAAGTAAACAATAAAAAACTACATTTCGAGAAACACAAACTTTTCTCAAGTCGACCTAACCAAAACATATATTAAGCTATATATTAATATTAAACACAAACATTAATATTAACCATATACCAAAATATATATTAAGCTAAGTATTTGAGTTAATTATTCATGTAATAGATAATTATTTTAGATGTTCAATAATATATTGGTGTGTTTTTTGATACAAATTAGGAATTGAGATCATGTTTGGTACAAGTTATTTTTGGGAATTTTGAATTGGTTCGGGTTCTATCGGATATCCATTTAAGTTCGGGTTCGGTTCGGATAATACCCATAACCCGAAATACCATAAAAGAAGATCCATTCGGTATTTATGTCGGGTTCGGATCGGTTCGGATTCATTTTTATCGGATCGGGTTCGGTTCGGGTTTTCGGGTTCGGTTTATTTGCCCAGCCCTAGTTTTTTTACTTTTTAATGCGATTTTCCCGTTGAAAAATATGATGTTTGATTTAATGTTTGTTTCAATATAAACTCTTGTCTGTATCCCGTTTGTTAGGGTCCTTTTTTACTCTTTTTGGTTTGGTTTCGGAGGATTTCATGTAGTTTTGTCGGTTTTGGTAAACTTAGTCATGTATTATATCCAGTGTTATCAATGAAAATTAGATATTATTAAAAGTAAGAAAAAAAACTATAGAACTCAAGACAAGTTAGCGAATGAAATGGATCCGGAAATGAAAACACCGTGAAACAAGAGGACGACTCTCTGTGAATAAACTTTCTGCATTGACTTTGAAGCTAAGCCTAAAATATCAAAACATAATTAGATAAATTCACTTTTTTCTCAACCTTTTATCTTAAATCAAAACAACATTTAAACCAGACACTACTTTCCTTCCTTCCTTCCTTCCCTGAAACTACTTTCTTTCTTCTCCTCACAGAGACTCTCTTTTCATGGGTGTTTTCTCGAATCTCCGAGGACCCAGAATCGGAGCTACCCACGACGACTTGCCGGTAGCTAATGCCTCTTCATCCTCTTCCTCTTCATCTATCAAGCTAAAGCTATCCAATTTATTACCAATCTGCGTGGCTCTCGTAGTCATCGCCGAGATCTGCTTTCTTGGTCGTCTCGATAAAGTCACTTTAGTCAACACGTTGACCGATTTCTTCACCCAGTCTCCTCCACTACCGAGTAGTTCCGACAAGAAGATCGGATTAATGTCGGAGAGCTGCGAGGAGTGGCTGACAAGACAAGACTCAATGACTTACTCTAGAGATTTCAATAAAGATCCAATCTTTATCTCCGGTGGTCAAAAGGTAATAATAAAGCCTTTGTTTTAGAGACCAAACAAATGTTTGTTTCAAGTAGTTTGATTCCATTTTTGTCTCTCAAATGTCAGGACTTTCAATCATGTTCCATAGATTGTACATTTGAAGATAGCTCAGGTAGAGCACCAGATGCTGCGTTTGGATCAGTTCAACAACCTGGAACTCTTACTATACTCCGTTCCATGGAATCAGCTCAGTACTATCCTGAAAATGATATCTCACAGGCACGACGGTGGGTAAGCACTTTCTTCAGGACATGTTTTTTTAAGGTAGAAGATGTTATAAAATGGACTGACTTTTTTTTTTTTATATGTTCATTAGGAATGGTTATGACATTGTGATGACTACTAGTCTCTCATCAGATGTTCCTGTTGGGTATTTTTCATGGGCTGAGTATGATATCATGGCTCCGGTTCAGCCCAAGACCGAGAAGGCTATTGCAGCTGCTTTTATTTCTAACTGTGGTGCTCCCAATTTTAGACTGAAAGCACTTGAAGCTCTGATGATGAAGAGTAGGATCAAGATTGATTCTTATGGTGGTTGTCATCGGAACAGAGATGGAGAAGGTATGCATATATAGAGATCAAGGCTAATTGTTCAACTTGAAAGATATCTGATGTGAATTGTTTTTGTTTTACAAATGTTCATGTAGTTGACAAGGTTGAAGCTCTTAAGCGTTACAAGTTTAGTTTGGCTTTTGAGAATACTAACGAGGAGGATTATGTCACTGAGAAGTTCTTTCAGTCTCTAGTTGCTGGTATGTTTTAGCTTCCACAAGTACTTGATTAGAGCGTTTAGGCTTGCGGTTTGAACCTAACTGAACCGAAATTTTCGGTTAGTTCGGTTACGAGTTCGATTCAGTTCGGCAAGTTTATAAAAAACTTTGGTTTTGGGATCGGCAATCGGTTAGTTCGGCTTTTCAAAAAAAAAATTTGTTAACCTAATTTCGAGCCGAATTAACCAAAATTTTGAACCAAAATTACTCAAATTTAACCAAATTTTTAACTGAAATATAATCAAAACCAAAAACTCTGGTTTGTTTCGGTAAATTTTTTAAAAACCAAACTAACCGAACCAAACTTTTTTCGGTTCAGTTTGGTGAGATTTTGGTCGAAGCTAATTATTCGAATTCTAAACTACCCGAACCGAACTACCCGAACTCGCAGGCTAAGAGCGTTATATAAACTAAGCGATTTGATTTGTTAAACGTTTCCTCTTAGGATCTGTCCCTGTGGTTGTTGGTGCTCCTAATATAGAAGAATTTGCGCCTGCTTCAGACTCATTCCTTCACATTAAGAGTATGGAAGATGTGGCGCCAGTTGCAAAGAGGATTAAGTATCTCGCAGCTAACCCTGCTGCTTATAATCACACACTAAGGTCTGCTTTTTTTGTTTTGTTTGTTGTGAATGTGTTGTAATAACTTCTTCTTGAAAGCTTCATGCATCTGTTTTTGATTTAGATGGAAGTATGAGGGTCCTTCAGATTCTTTCAAGGCGCTTGTTGACATGGCTGCTGTGCATTCTTCTTGTCGTCTCTGCATATTCCTAGCCACAAGGATCCAAGAACAAGAAGAGAAAACTCTTAGTTTCAAGAAACGACCTTGCAAGTGCACCAGGGTAGGTTCAGACACAGTTTATCATGTTTTTGTAAGAGAGAGAGGCAGGTTTGAGATGGAATCAATCTTTCTGAGGTAAAGAAAGTTTACTTAACTTCTCACTTACTTATTCAAACATATGATATATGAAAACCGTTCTTGTCCAATCCCCAGGGGTAAACATTTGACTCTGGAAGCTCTGGAATCTGCGGTTGTGGCCAAGTTCAAGTCTTTAAATAATGAGCCGGTGTGGAAGAAGGAAAGGCCACCAAGCTTAAAAGGAGACAATGAGCTAAGAGTACACAGGATTTACCCGCTTGGCCTCACGCAGAGACAAGCTTTGTACAAGTTCAAATTCGAGGGGAACTCGAGTCTAAGTACTCACATTCAACACAACCCTTGTGCTAAATTTGAGGTTGTCTTCGTGTAGTTTCATTTCAAACGCATAATTTGATTTAGTAACGTGGGCTTGTGATCCGAGTGGAGACATTAAGGTTATGGGACAAAAGGAACTGATATTACCGGGCCGGTTTTGGGCTGTGTTATATATACTGGCTGGGCCCAATATAAATTGCTTCCAGTGTCTTCACATCTCAATATAAGCTTGGTTTCAACTGCGCCATAATCTTTTGACGCATGGCCAAATCAAGAGATGAACATTTTAGTTTTTCTTTTTCTTTAATACATTTGTTCTTCTTTCAGGATATTGATTTGTTGAATCTGATTTGCCTTTGAATTTAGACCAAAGAAATGAGTGGAAATACTTAATTCATTTTCGTTCTTTAAATTTGATACCATTTGTAAGGAATATATCTTCTTCAATGTTTCTTTTCATTCTTTTCAATTTAAGGAATTATAAAACAAAATTATTCCTTAATAAATCAGGAAAGGAACATAAAGAACAAGTATTTCTCTTATTTTGTTTCTCTTCATTTTTTTCTCTTTTATTTTTATTATTCTTTTGATGGTCATCGCCTTATTCTTTTAGAGATATTCACTGCATGGAACAATTAGTAATTGCTTATAGTCAATGATTAATTTCAAGTTTTTCTGCCAACTATAGGAAAAAGGCCAATTAATACCTGAACTAGGACCATATTGCCTAATCAATACATCAACTTATTTCACTGTGCGATATTGTATCTAATCTAGTAAAAATTTGAATTTGATACCTGAACTTACAAAAAACGGCTTTCTCGTACCTGCGACTGACAACGTATCCGGTAACCAGTCATCTAATGGGTTACTATGCTGATGTGGCACAGGGTTATGGTAACGCTTAAAGCGACATCGTTTTAACTAAAGAAAAAAAAATGAGTTTTCCTGGTATCGAACCCGGGTTTAAAGAGTGACTCATGTAACATAAACCATTTGTGCTAGTAATAAACTTTGTTTAAGTAAGAAAACAATAACTATATAATAACTTGTTTTGCTTCTTCTTCTTCTTCCTTCTCTTCCTTCTCTGTTCGTTTCAATCGTAGTTGTTGATTTCTAAAAATCGAATTTTGATCTTACCAAATGAGGAACAGGGGAAGAAGAGAGATGATAGCATTAAGTGAGTAAAGTTTCTTACTTTATGTACGAAAGAGCATTAAGCTATCTTTGCTGCTCTAAAGTAAAGTTTCTTACTTTATATACGAACTAGGATTTGACCCGCCCGTAGGGCGGGTTATTAACCAAAGTAATTACATAATATATTACATTGATATAAATATAAATATATATATATATTATATTAAGTGTAGTGAATATTTTAAGATGTTTAGCTTAATTTTGTACTAAAAATGATATTAATATTCACCATACATGTTTCATTAGTTTTTTTATAGATCATGTTTATCTTACAATTGAAAAGATGTTCAGAATAAATAATAGTTTCATATGTTTTTAGTGATTACTTTACTTTTAATTATGATAGTTATGATAGTAAGTATAATGTAGATTTAGTAATTGGATTACATTTTCGTTTTTATACATTTTAATACTTTTGATAATTTGTTTTTCAATGTGCAAGTAGAATACATACCAGCTATAGAGATTCAAATACTTCAAATAACAATTAGAATACAAACTCCCAATTAAATATGTAACAAAATACTTAAAATTACAATTATATATTTGACAGTATTTTTATTTTTTTGATAATTCTGTTATTTTGGTTGACTTGCTGCTTGGTATATAACCAGCTTGTTTTATCTACCTTATCATTTTTTTTTGGTTGAAAACTTGAAATGTTAGTAACAGCTGTGATTTTTTACTTGTATTAATGTTTTTTTTTGCGCTATGCGCGAATATTAGTTTCTTATGAAAACATTTGTGAACATTATTTATAGGAATCAATTGTGAATCAATTGTGTAGTTGCTTACTGTAGATAAACTCTTGTTTTTTTTTGGTAAGTAGTACTCGCTTATGGATATGGTAGTCTTGGAGAAAGGAGACTATGTCACGTGCTATGTGTTTTTACCTTTGTAGTTGAGCTATATTGGTAAATAAGTCTTGCTTTTGCATACTACATTTGCTACATATGTTTTTGTTATTGTTTTTTTTTTTTTTAAATGCTGGTGGTGAAAGATTTGAATTATTTGACTAAGTTGTAAGTAGTTCATGGTTAAGTGAAAATATGTGTACCTTTATGTTGTTATATCTTATTTTATTTTTTTGCTTTTTCAAACCAACTTTTGAACAGCTTGATTATATATTAATTCGTTAGTGTGGTTGTTCATCATTTCTTGTCAATCTTGTGGGTCTGATGATACCCAAAAATGGAAATCTGTATACATTCACTTTTTCTTCGTCAGACCTAATTAAATAAGGCATGAGAAAAAGTAAAATTGTAAATAGATTATCATACTTTTTTTTTTTTTTTTGCATTTTTGTCTGAACTCTTATCTTGTCAACAATATATATACTTCTTTCTGCAGTGCAAGGTGAAAGATCGAAGGAGATACGAAGCAAATAGTAAATCATTTTCTTATTTCTCTGGTAACAAAAAATTACACTGTTTAGCAAAAACAGAAGAATAAAACAAAAAGTTACACTATCAATGTATTAGTGAGCAAATTAAATGTAAATGGAATGATCAATGACAGGAACAATGATTATCATTGAGTTTGGAATTTGCCACCAACTTGACAATATGAACATGCTACACACACACTTATACATATATACACTTGATTTATGTAGAAGACCCATTACGTAGGTGTTTGTAACCAACCTTAGGCTATAATTAAAGATCAATCCTAGCTTTACGTGAACAGTTGATTAAGTCGAGGTTTCCAATATTTCAGTTGCACAAAAAAGAAGTATCGACACATGCCTATAATTAGGAAAAAGAACCAACCGTTTTGTTAGCACATATTTAAGATGTTATAACAACCTAAACAACACAACTCTATGGATTAAGAAGTTGTTGTCAAACCTTGACCAACAACTCTAATCGTTGTAGAGAACAACTGCTACATCAGATAATAGTGGTGTGATTTATCTTCTGTTTCACTCTTGGGCTGTAGAGTCTTATAGAAACAAACTTTTTCGTTTACATCTTTTTTCGGATAGATGGATAATCAAATAGAGAAGAAAGCAAAATTTTATATTGGCATTCTGCTCCAATGAAACTTCCACAATCTTTATGGAAAAACTCAGTTTGTTTACAGCATGTTTATCATTACACCACTTGCATTGCTCCTTAGGTTGTAACAGTCTAACAGAAGCAGAGTTGAGATGTACCGCACTTTTACATCAAACTCAATCCCAATTAGGAGTATATGCAAGTATCACTCAGTAGCAAGAGATGTGGCGGCTGAGCAGAAAATTAAATTAATAACCATAACACAATAGAACCAAGTTAGTCACTAAGATAACCATATTAAGAATAATCAAACGGAGAAATGGAAACAAATTAAGCTGAAGATATACCATCTTATTAGAATTAAAGGCTCAGTTGTTGTCTTTGTTCGCTCTGCATTTTTACCACTGGAAACGCAGCGTTCGGCTTTCGCCTTCACATGCTCTCTGCTCACCCATGCAATAAGTCCATGTAAAGCCAACTGGATGTGGTTCTTTCTAATATGGACAACCCATCTCAAAGTATTTGATTAATTTGGTTCACTCCAAAAAAATCTGAAGCCGTATGCTTAATGTGGCAGCTGTTGTGTTCGACGACCCGACCATAATACGATGGAAGCAATTTTAATCGACGACGACACTGAATGGTTTGATCTGGTCCATAAGAAACAAAATGATATGAGACTTATGGCAATAGGAAGTCAGTTTTCAAGAGACAAAGATTCACCATGAAAAGAATAAATTAGGAGTGTTCGCAGAGCTTTAACTAATGAAATCATCAATTTAATTGATCACATTCAACAGGAATCGACAACACAAAAAAGGTATAAAGCACTATCTATACTAATTTAAATACTACTGAAATCTGATGAATTTGTCTGCTGAAATAATGGATAATCAAAGTCGAGATCAATGAAAGAAAGGAGATTAAGAGTCTAAGGTACTTTCACATGAGAAGGAAAATTCGAAAAACTGAGAGTATTGTTCCAAAAAAATGAATGGAACGGTTTCTGGAATTTATATCAGGAACTTATTAGGATCTTATACGGAACTGAGAGGGATTCATGACTTACTTATACTATGAAGGATTAGGGATAATGAAATCGGTGTTGGAGAGGGAACATTGAAGTCGACGTAATTGGGTTTAGTGGACGGAGGAGGTTAATGTAATTGCTTTAAGGCGTGAATCAATTAGATGCAGTAACGTTTGGCAGAGGAAAACTCATCCGGCACAGCAGAATAGGGATATCGAGAAGACGATGACTTTGAAAGCAGTGGATCCTTATTGGGTTGAACATTAAATGCCAAAAATTCTAAACTCGTTAACGAAACAGAAGAGCTTAAAAGAAAAGTTGATGTGTCAGGATTTCCCCTCCTCTCCAAATTGACGTGGAGGCTTAAGAAGAGAGTGTCTTCTACTTTATATATATAGATAGCATCAAGCTATCTTTGTTTTGATTGGTTTCGTTCCTTACTTCCTTTCAGAGAATGGTGTTCAATGACGAAGGTACAAAGAAGGAGAACAAAGAAGAAGTTTTCAGAAGATATATATTTTAGTTTGTATATTTTTGTACAATTAATATTCGCTAGCACTGCTGGTTTGTGACATTCACGTAAATGTTTGCAACCTAGGTTCAACCCGCGGTTACTTTATTTAAACAATGTCGACTCATCAAGAAACCAGTCCACTTCAGCATATTACCGCCATGTTGTCAGTTGCAGGTACATAATAGCTGTTTCTTATAAATTCAGGTATCAAATTCAAATTTTTATTAGATTGGATACAATTTCGTACAGTGAAATAGTTTGTGTATTAATTAGGCAATATGGTCCTAGTTGAGGCACTAATTGACCGTTTTTCCGCCAACTATATATAAACTGGCTAGACTGAAAAAAAAGAGTAAACAAATAATAATCGCGCCAGGTAGGGGTCGAACCTACGGCCTTCTGCTTAGGAAACAGACGCTCTATCCACTGAGCTACAGGCGCTTGTTCATTAATTAAAAGCTAAAAGAAATTATGAACGGTTATAATTGATAAACCAACATGTTCTTTAACATAGTAAAAATATACGCATATTTTTTAGATAAAGAGAAAAAATTCCGTGGTGCGATATTTTATATATGGGTTTAATTTGATCAATAATAAATGCTGTTCTAAAATAATACAGAAAAAACAAAAAATAACTGTAGAAAAAAGAAGACAATCTTTTAAAATCAACTAGCAATTTGTATTAGTGGAAAACGTTTTAATTTTTTTTTTTCATATATTTTCTTCTAAAATAAATCGATTTCCTTTTTATTATTAGTTTCATAACGAAGTGTAGTGTAATATTTTTAAGCGTTAGGCTAAGACAAACCGGGTTTCCGAAACAATGTCGTGTAATTGCAGACGTGTCCCAAGAGAACACTTGGTGGGGCTTTATCTATATCTATATATAACAAGTGGGGTCACTCTTGTTCAACTTTCGAGGTTCAATCTTCATCCATCAATCATCTTCTTCTTCTTCTCCTACCTCTGCCCTGCTACGACTTCTCAGAAGATACCTTAATTAAATCGAAGCTCACTCAAAATAAAATGGAGATCAAGCCTGGCCTATCCGCTCTTGTCACTGGCGGCGCCTCTGGGATCGGTTAGTTTAAATCTGATTCTTGTTATCTTTATTTTTGTCTATTCGAAAATATCACTTTTTTATTAATTTTGGTTTATTTTTAGATTTATTTTACCCTTTAGCTCCTATGTTGTACGAATATATTGTACTTTTCTTTGAACAAAAAAAAAAGATTATTTTTATTTCCTGTTGTCTTATATCTACTAGTTTTGTCCTGTTTCCTGTATAGTGAAAGAGTAAGAAAAGTAAATAATACAACAGTGTTGTGTTTTTTTTTTGTGTGAATATGAAATATATATGTAGGTCGAGCTCTCTGCTTGGCTCTTGCAGAGAAAGGTGTTTTTGTAACTGTTGTTGATTTCTCTGAGGAGAAAGGGGAAGAGACTACTTCTCTTGTTCAAAAGGCCAATGCTCCATTCCATCCTTCTTTAAACTCTCCTTCTGCTATCTTTGTCAAATGTGATGTCACTAATAGAGGTCAGTCTCTCTTGTTAGCCTTAAATTTTCTCTGAGAATTGAGTTAACAGAAACTAGCATTGTGGTTAGCATTGTTGTAACTAATTCTCTACAACATGTGAGATTAGGAGATCTTGTTGCTGCTTTTGAGAAGCACTTAGCCACATTTGGAACACTGGATATCTGCATAAACAATGCTGGGATTTCCAATCCTCTAAGATTTGATAAAGATGACACTGATGGATCTAGATCATGGAGACACACCATTAATGTGGATCTTGTTGCAGTAGTTGAATGCACTCAACTTGCAGTAAGTCTTCACTTCTCTTACCCTTTATAATCAGTGAACTTCATACAACTCCCAACTGAAGTCTTACCACTCTTTTTGTGTAAGATCAAAGCTATGAAAGCCAAACAAAAGCCTGGAGTTATCATTAACATGGGCTCAGCTGCGGGTCTTTATCCTATGACCTTTGATCCTATCTACTCTGCTGCCAAAGGTTTTGTTCTTACTTGTCTGTTTATTATTTCTTTTAATATGTTCATTGTTGTATTAATTTTTTTTCCAGTATGTTACCATTTCTATAGGTGGTGTTGTGTTATTCACTAGATCATTAGCATATTTCAAGCGTCAAGGGATCCGTATCAATGTGCTTTGCCCTGAAGTAAGAATAATAACTCTCAAAGTGTTTCTTATATTTGGTTATTGAGCTGTTAATTTTAAATGTTACAATATGTATAAAAAGTAATCTTGGTCAGAGACGTGGAAATTAGGGAGTCCTGAGTAAGCAGACTTTTTCAAATTTCTCTCATCAAGTGTCACTTTAAAAAAAGATCTGTCATGTATATGTCTGCTACAAACAAAAAAATAGCTGAGTGTTAGCCTAAAGTTTTGGTTCTGCACTTGTGTTGTGCAGTTTATCAAGACAGACTTAGCTGAAGCTATTGGTGCTTCCTTCCTTCAGTCAATAGGCGGTTACATGCCTATGGACATGTTGATTAAAGGTAAATACCAATACTTACGAATTTCTCTGTATGTTTTTATACTTAAATAAACTATGGTTGATTGGTTAAGTGAAATGTTGAGTAGTGCAGAAAGAAAGAATTGGAACACATGAATACTATTTTTAGTGATTGTTAAATCTTTTTTTCTTCATCTTTAAGGTGCTTTTGAGCTTATAACCGACGAGAGTAAAGCCGGTGCATGTCTATGGATTAGCAACCGCAGGGGTTTGGAGTATTGGCCGACCCCAATGGAACAGGCAAAGTACTTGGTTGGTTCAAGTTCTCGCCAAAAAACTTCCTTTAAAGTAACTTCAGCTATTGAACTTCCTCAAAGCTTCGAGAAGATGTAAGTTTAATATGCAGAACATATTATAGACCGATGTATGTTGTATTTCTATCTGCATACTGATGTCTTACTCTCCCTCTCTCTCCTTCAGAATTGTACACGCATTGTCTCATAATTTCCGCAATGCTACCCGCATTGTCCGGACACCACTACAGTTACCCATTGGACCACACCAAGTGCTTCTGAAAATCATATATGCTGGTGTAAACGCAAGTGATGTAAGATCTCTTTGCTTATCTCAGTACACATAACATGAGAGTATATCAGTCTAGAAAATGATTGGTTCTTGTTGTAAACCATGAGCAGGTAAACTTCAGCTCAGGTCGTTACTTTAGCGGTGGCTCGACCAAGCTTCCCTTTGATGCTGGATTTGAGGTGCAATTTATTAACTTGTCAAGACCTTTGGTGGTCAGTGTTCAAAACTCTTTTAAAGTTGGTTTCGCTTAATTTGTCAGGGAGTTGGACTAATTGCAGCGGTGGGAGAATCTGTTAAGAATTTGCAAGTTGGGACTCCAGCTGCTGTTATGACATTTGGAGCATATGCTGAATACATGATAGTATGAGTCTAGTTCCTAAACCTTTAGAGATTTGTTTCAAGGCCGCTTCAGTGACATTGTTATCCTGTCTCTTTGTTGATTCAGGTTTCTGCTAAGCACGTGCTCCCTGTTCCAAGGCCAGATCCAGAAGTTGTTGCCATGCTTACCTCAGGATTAACTGCTTTAACCGCCCTTGAAAAGGTACTGACGAGAGCTTTGTTAACTATATGCTTTAACTGTGTTATATAATTTTCATTGTCTTGTGGGATTCATAGGCAGGACAAATGAAGTCAGGTGAAACAGTACTTGTTACTGCTGCTGCTGGAGGGACTGGACAATTTGCAGTCCAGGTAAACACAAGCTGTCTGAAGTTGAATCTCTGATGGTTTTATGTTCTGTAGTTTAAATATGTGTTTTGTGAGCTTCTCTTTGCAGCTGGCAAAGTTAGCCGGAAATAAGGTGATTGCTACTTGTGGAGGATCAGAGAAGGCTAAGCTATTAAAAGAGCTTGGGGTAGATCGAGTCATAGATTACAAAGCAGAGGATATCAAGACGGTAGGTTTGTTTGTTATCAGTATATGTTGTTAATAGAAGATTATATGATTTATGATGTGATCTAATAATCATCACAGGTGTTGAAAAAGGAGTTTCCAAAGGGTGTGGATATCATATATGAATCTGTAGGTGGTAAAATGTTTGATATGTGCTTGAATGCTCTTGCTGTTTACGGACGACTCATTGTGATTGGAATGATCTCTCAGGTTCCCTATCATTAACATCTGTTTTTTCTCTATATATGATCAGTTCTTGTGTTTTGTTTAAGATTTTGAATTAGTATATTTCTAACTTGATATCTCTTGTCAGTATCAAGGTGAGAAGGGATGGCAGCCTGCAAACTATCCAGGGCTGTGTGAGAAAATTCTTGCTAAAAGCCAAACCGTGGTATGCTATCAGCTTTGATGTTCTTTGAAATTGTCTTGTGTTTTTGACAGTGTTGTTTTGAATCAAACTACTTCAAGAAGCTCTAATTGGTTACTTCAACTGATATTGTTCCAACTGAATCAGGCCGGTTTCTTTCTGGTGCAATATAGCCAACTTTGGAAACAAAATCTTGACAAGTTATTCAATCTTTACTCTCTTGGAAAGCTTAAGGTAATAAATAAAGCTTAAGCGTCTTAACTTTCCTTTGTTTACATTTAGTTTTGGTCACCAGATCTCCTTTTTGTTTGTCACATTTGGTAGGTTGGGATTGATCAGAAAAAGTTTATAGGTCTAAACACTGTTTCAGACGCTGTTGAGTATCTACATTCGGGTAAAAGCACCGGAAAGGTAAGATTAACCCACTCATCTTTTTCTTCGATGTTTTCATGGGGCCTAATGAACATGGAAACATACAAATTCTTATAAGGTCCAATGGTTCAAAAAGCCATTACCAGTGATATTGATTCATAAAAAGCAAGTTAGAGGTTTTGTTACATTTCAAGCTATGCAATTGATTATTTCAAATTTGCGCAGGTTGTTGTTTGCATGGATCCTACATTTGAGCGGACAACCTCGAGGCTGTGAACAAAAACATATATATATATATATATATATATATAAACAATCGAAATCCAGTCTGACACACAGTAATAAAATCCATAGTATTGGAGGTTTTAGTAGCTAAGAAGTTGTTTAGCTTTACATATTAAGTATGGGGAATAAGTTGTTTGATCTCATGTAGACTCTACGGTTAATAAGCTTTCAATTGTGGAGCATGTTTAGCTTTACTTGGTATTTGTTTTTTCTACAGCATTTTATTATAATTGAATTTAAGCTATGGACTTCCTTTCAAAAGTTGTAGAGGAGAAACAAGGACATAGCAATGTGTCATGTTTTCATCACATTCTATAATTAGTACTCAAAAGAGTAGAATGGGAATCCTTGTCAATGTGTGTTTTAACTGAAGTCAGAAGACTATCTCTAATGTCTCCCAAAATCTTTAATTAGTCTCTATTAACCTTTACTAATTATATCTTGTAATATATGTAACATTAATGTTGAGATATTTTAATGGTGCAATTTGATCAACTAAGAAGTTACTGATCACGCATTGGCTTGGATGCGTATGTTACAAGCCTTATGCTTAATGTAGTAATAATAGAGTCATCATGTTCATCTGGAGTTTAGTTATGCCTATGGAAAAGCGGATCTCTGTTTAGTTTCAGTGGCATATCTGGTTTCACTCCCCTCTCCATTTTCTTTATGAAGAAGATAAGCATCTGATATTTCAAAGTTGCTATTTCTTAAGAGTTCGTCTAACAGCCATCTCTATTATATTAGGTGAATCAGATAAATGATAAGACACAAGCACCAGTGGTCTAGTGGTAGAATAGTACCCTGCCACGGTACAGACCCGGGTTCGATTCCGGGCTGGTGCAGTTTGAGCTATGAAGAAATTGGTTTCAGCGTTGGTTGGGTCCTTCGCATTCATCTTGATATCCTCTGATGACGTAGCCGTAATTCTGAGCTCTCTTTTTGTTGCTGCTGTTTGAGAGATGTTAATATCAAAAGATACAGAACTGTCTAAAAAGGTATATTCCTGTATACATCCAGATTTCTGTGGGAAAGATCCCATCGACGAGAGCTTTGATGTGCAAGACAGAGAAGCTAGGAGGCGAGTTGCTGAAGTTTGGGAGAAGCTCGTTAAGTCCGAATATAGTGTTAGATGGAGCGGATGACCCGTTGTTTAATGTAGTTGGATCCGGGTCGGATGTGAGAAGGTTTTGGTTTCGGTTGCTGGGAAAGATGTGTGTTTTGCGGCAAGCAAGGTTTGGGGTACGCAGAGAAGCTGAAGAAGAGTGGGTGGAAAGGAGATATGGAGGAGGAACATGAAGATCATTGCTTTCATCTCTTAAACCCTTGTTCGAAAAATGCTCTCAGATTCATGAATAAGTTTTTGTCGAGTTTATTACAGGTTGAAGAGATGTTTCTTGACTTCAGAGTATGATCATTCAAAACTTGAGAAATTATAGAAATCCTTGTGACGTTAGATAAAATATTTGGATGTCATTTGCTGGAAACTCGCAGAAGAACTTTGACATATTGAAGGTATTCGTAATTTGGTACCCACCAGTAGGATCTCTTGGTGTGCAAATACCTTTTCTTGAATGATATTCTGAAAAGCTAAACTTGCCATTAGAATATGTCCAGAAGAAACAGAGGAATTAACAAGCAAAGTGGCTAAAGTACAAAAGCAAATGAATAATAATTATTTATTGGGGTGAGAGAGGGTTTATGCATTAGGAACTTTATTGAAAAAAGCTGTGGTACAATTGAAACGGCTTATTGGGTCATAGTGGGCTTGGGAGGCTCCGGCCTGTAGTCCTTCCACCGTTGAAAGCGGGAGGTGGACGCTGCTCTGTGAAACCAGCCTCACGCAGTCTCCTCCGCTCTAAGAGAGTCCAAACCACAAGCCTTCGCTCGAGTCCGAACACTCAACTCCCAACTTGGAATGGGCAGGCCAGAAGATGGCCCCATCCAAACCCGGCCCAAACAAACCGGCCCAATGTCCCTTCAACTCATAGTCTCCACATGGATTACAAGCCCGCGTTACCAAGCTCGACGAGCAATAAGTGAGTGCTAAACTTATATATACAAGAAGCAAACATTTGTTTCCTCCTATATGGGACTTTACTAGCTAAACTAAAAACATCTAACTCTCTAAAACAAAGCTTTGTTTTCTTGGTTTTGAGCTTTTCCTTCAAACAATCTGTTAATCCTTAGATTTGATTTTCTGAATCGTTTGATATGTTTTATTCATCTCTTTTGCTCATTCTTATTCTTCGTGGTTTATAGTCTGATGGTTATTGCAGGTTTTGTCTCCGTTTGAAGATAAAGTCAGAGTTGATGTTCTGGAATTATCTGTCAGGGTGCTTCATTTCGACATTGTGGAATGTATATAGCTTTGAGCAGAATCTTGAAGAAATGTCTTTCTCCATCCATGGTTTTGTGAAGGTTGTGCAGTTACTGGTTTATTGCTACCACCAAGAAGAAGAGTAATGAAGAACCAACAATTCCTCTATAAAGGAAATGACTGTTGATAAAGACTTCCTTCTTACCTTCTATCACACTGACCTCTTCCTCTCGCTACTGAATTTTGAAGACGTTGGAACAGTTTTTCTACTGGATTTTCATGAAAGTATTGCTTCACCAAGACAGAGAGAGGGAAGTTCTATGGTCAACTAGGAGGACCAACCAACCAACCATTTGGCTAACCATAACACCAATTTGTTTTTAAAACAGAAGTTTTGCTTTCCCACCACTTTCAATGTGGTTGAAGCACAAACAGACTCAAGCAGAGGAAACCAAATATACTCCAGTCGTTAATGTACTTTTGAGGTTCCTGATTATGAAGTTGCCATAGCTAAACCATCTCCCATAAGTATCAAAGAGCTGCCAATATTATGCAATACACATGACAGAGACTTGAGAGATTAATTTTTGCTGAAAATAATAATAATTATAATTATAAAAAGACCTGGTTGTAGCAGCTTTTGGAACGTTAGTTACATCTGTAGCTGTTACGAATCAAGTCAATGATTCTTGTCAATGACTCACAACATTGAGATATAGTCAAAGAAACTCTAGTTTATATTTCGCTGAATCTGTGGTCTTTTGGTAGTCTCCAGCACTCTTGTGTTAGCCTAATGCATTCTCTCAACGCTTTCCGTAGCAACAAAACCTACAGCCACGTTTATGCTCTATATCTGGAAACAGTTTAAAAATAATCTTTGATGAAAACGGCTTCACCGGAGTGTTACTCAAAGGTCCATGCCTCTATATCTGCACATGAATAAACACATATAGACAGAGCAAACCAGACTAGAAAGTTTTCCAATTTTGGTTTGTTTTAGTTGAAGACAAAAAGCAAATGAACCTTCATCAATCGTTTCTTTTCAAGTGTATTAGGATTCCCAAAGTTCAGAGATGCTTGCTTTTCGGTTGCTAACCACTGTAGAAAGATTGAGAATGGAGTTTGCAGAAAGGAGAACTAAAGAATTCAAATTGAAAAAAAAAACTATTTTATTGACAGTTAATAAAGTCGGAACATACAAATGTGAGACCTGAGACTACAAACTAAACAGGGATACCAACAGTTAATGAACCTAAACAAAGATACTAACAGTTAATGAACATAATCAACATACTAAACAGTTAATGTTGTAATGAGACCTGAGATGCATGTAACTAAACAGAGATACTAAACGTTAATCAAAAGAAACTACAGTCTACATAGTACTAAACAGATACTAAAAAATAATCAACAGAATCTACAGTCTAAACAGAGATAGTAAAAGATAATCAACAGAAACTACAGTATACATACTAATCAGATACTAGGTGGTCTAATAAACAGAGATGCTAAACGTTAATCAACAGAGAAACTACAATTCCTACATGCTAATCAGATAGTAAAGGTAAATGAACAGAAACTACAGTCTAAACAAAGAAACTAAACGCTAATGAACAGAAACTAAACGGAAGTCAGTCGATTTCTTCATGTGCGTAGTCTTAAACCTCAAGACTTTGTTAAGAGTTCTCTTAAACTGTGTGGTCTTTGTCGGCAAAAACCTCAACTTCAGAGGCTTCTTGTCTGAAACAACATCCGACGTTGGTTTCTTGTTGGAACTTAATCGTCTGATTCTCAACTTGAACAGCTTCAACAGAAACGAGTTACTTGTCTTCTTTCCCTCTGATTCTTCTTCTTCAACTTGTGGACGAGGCAAGAAGGGATGAGACAACAACTCGCACGCGCTTCCTCTCTTCTCAGGTTCCCTCGAGAAACACGTTTCGATAAAATCCTTTGCATCAGAAGGTAAACTCTCAGGTATCTCTGGAGCTTTACCACAACGAAGACGAGTCGCTAGAAGATTGAGATTAACTCCTTCCCAAGGAATCACCCCAGTGTACATCTCCAGCACCAAACATCCCACCGACCACAAATCTAGAGCCTTGCTGGCCACGCCATCTCGGACAGACTCAGGCGGCATGTAGACAGAAGTCCCAACCCACGGATTATCAGTTTCCCAGAACAGAGGAACCTCTCCTACCTCTAACGTGTTACCAAAATCAGAAATCTTGAGCTCGTACGAATCTTGTCTCGAAGAAGAAGGGAAGACAAGTAAGTTGTCTGGTTTGATGTCGCAATGAACATAACCATGTCCGTGAATCGAGACCAAACCTTCGAGAACCATCCGCGTGAAATCTTTAATCAACGGCTCCGGCAACTTTCTGTCGGAGTATTTGTTCATGAAAGCGTTTAAGCTACCTTCGGAAGCGTACTCGAGTCGCAGTTTGTGGACTTTGTTACCGTAATTGCTAAGACCTTGTTGAAGAGAGTCACCGAAACATGTAACGATCCTGGGACATCCCTTGAGTTCTAGAAGAATCTCTAATTCTCTTTGGAGAGTGTCGTAGTCTTCGTCGTATGAGTTCTTGACGGCGGAGAGAAACGAAGATCCGTTGTCGTCGGGATTAGTGAAGCGGACGAGGTTTACGTAACCGTAAGCGCCTTCTCCAAGAAACTTGACGAACTCTTCGTTTGACTGATGCATCTTTTCAATCGGAGTTGCTTTTTAGGGTTTTGAAATTGAATCGCAATGGAGAAAAAGAAGAAAAGGGAAGTGGAGCGAAGGAGAAGAGATATGAGAGGGTTTTATAGATTGTGGTTTTGAGTTAAGTAATTTCCTTTTCTGAGACTCAAAAAAAGAAATTCGAAGGGCCGAATAAATTAAAAAGGAAAACCTTACCATGTTTGCTTTTTTTTTTTTTTTTTTTTTTTNCCATGTAGTTTGTCAATCAAAACTTCCAATTTTATTTCAAATGAAAATTATTTGACCGAAAAAACTAGAATTGTGTATTTTTCAAATTTATAAACACAAAACAGTATTTTTCAAACTTCCTAATTAAAAAAAAAGATTGGTTTAGGTGAATATACTAATAATGCTAAAATCAAATTGTGTATTTACAGTATCATTAGATTCGTTAGGATTTTAACTTGTACCGTCATACAATTATAATTTAATATATATATATATAGTGTCCAATGTTTAATTTTGATAAGAACATTTCCAATATATTATTTTTTTTTTACTGCAAAATGGTATAACTATAAAATATAGTTGAGTTTTACTCTAATGTATCACTTTATATGTTACTCCAAAAAAATATATTTCTAAATGATTCATTTTTATCTAGTTAATAATTGTTAATAATACCATCAACTTATAAAAATTTAACAATTAACCTAATTATTTTATGTTTACAAAATTTCCATAAAAATATATTTTATTTAAATTAAATCTATTATTAAAAAATACAATAAATCATAAAAATATATAAGATATTGTATCCTATTTTAGTAATGTGCATTAGGATATTTTTCAACAAATAATCAACTAATGTATTTCTTAATGAACAATGGGATTCTTTATTTTTGATTTCCCTAAATCGAACAAGAAAATTATAAAATTGGACATTTTCATCTTCTGCAATTTTAATATCTACAAGTAGAGATTCTCCTCTAACTCCAATTGGTGCAATTTTCATCATACACAATTTTCCTAATTTAAAAACAAAATTATGCATTAAAAGAACAGAAAAAATAAAAAAACTTTGGTTTGTAATTTGAATTTCGTACATGATCCAAATGTTTATGCATATATCAACCTCAAATTCATCTATTTTATTTGAACAATACTACACCGATTTTAGTAGTTTCGAAAGCAATTTACCAGATTATTAAACTATTTATTTTATGTTATATTATTTTATATTATTTATGTTTAATTTTGATTTTTATTAATTTATGCATCCTCTATGTAAAATTATTAAATAGAACAATGTATTTCTAAAGGTGAATCTCATTAATAAAAATAGGAAATAAAATGTTAAAAAGAGACTATTTGAATAGAAATTTTGACCGATAAAATCCAATAATTAAAAAGGTAATGATCCAAGTGAAACCGGCTTCACTGGCTTATTGGGTCATAGTGGGCTCCGGAGACACCGGCTCGTGATCCTTCCACCGTCGAAAGCAGGAGGTAGTTGCTGCTCTGTGAAACCAACATCACACAGTTTCCTTCGCTCAAATATAGAACAATGTATTTTCAAAGGAGAATTTTATTAATAAAAAAATAGGAAATAAAATGTTAAAAAGAGAATATTTGAGTAGGAATTATGACCGATAAAACGCAATTATTAAAAAGGTGATGCTCCAAGTGAAACTGACTTATTGGGTCATAATGGGCTCAGGAGACACTGGTCCGTGATCCTTACCAGCCTCACGCAGTTTCCTTCGCTCAAATATAGAACAATGTATTTTCAAAAGAAGAATTGCATTAATAAAAGAATAGAAAATAAAATAAAATGTTAAAAAGAGAATATTTGAGTATGAATTTTGACCGATAAAACCCAATAATTAAAAAGGTGATGGTCCAAGTGAAACCGACTTATTGGGTCATAATGGGCTCGGGAGACACCGGTCCGTAATCCTTCCACCGTTGAAAGCGGGAGGTGGACGCTGCTCTGTGAAACCAGCCTCACGCAGTTTCCTCCGCTCTAAGAGTGACCGAACCGCAAGCCTTCGCCCGAGTTTGAACACCCAACTCCCGACTTGGAATGGGCAGACCAGTTAATAGCCCCTTCTGAACCCGGCCCAAAGAGATCAGTCCAGTGTCCCATCACCTTGTTGTCTCCACTTGGATCACAAGCCAACGTTACTAAGCTCGACGTACAGTACTTGCGAGCTAAAGTTATATATACGACAAATAAAAGTTGGTTTTGTCCAATGTGGGAACTTACTAACTACAATTTAAACATTTTCCTCTCTACGACGGCGTTTCTGCCATCTTCAAATACAGTCTGAATCTAGCTTTGATTTCTTTGTTTTGCGCTTTCATTCAATCCTTCGTTTTCTCAATGGTTTCATCGTTTGATATTCTTATTCATCTCTGTTATATTTCAAATTATATATGTTCAGATGTGGTTTATAACTGAGTATATCACTTACCAATAGTTTTATGTCAATTTAAGTGAATGAGCAACCAAGTTTTAACTCCTATAATTTATATGATCTGACAGTCAAAATCTTTAGTGGAGATGGGCAATATGCAAGATTTGAGTTTTGTACAACTTAATCAGTAGACTGGAAGGAAAACCGGAGGGATATAAGTTTATCCCTTTACATCCTCTGTGTGGGCTAGGGATGATCCATCTTGCAAAATTATTCCGTGGAAGATCTTTTTTAACTTATCACATGCATGCTGCTTGAGATTTTGCTTTGTTAAGGTAGGTACTGTAGTGTTTTTTTTTTTTTTTTTTTAATATTTTAAATAATTTTATTATAGCAACCCGAGAACGGGAATAAGTTCGGTTTACAAACACGATTTGCACAAAATAACCCAAAGATAAAAGTTTTTTCACTAGCTTCGTTCGACCCAACTCTCCCGGCACGTTCCGCTGGCTCGAATCCTAAAACCTTGGGAATCAGATACCGTTCTCAACCCTCGACGTTAAACCGCGGAAAGGTGAGATTCACCTCGTTGCCTCGGATGCCGGAACTTTCCACGACGTCTCCGGAGTAGCTAGAACCCGATGAGCTCTTCGATATTTGTAAACGAACCATCATTGAAGCGCCGACGAAATGAAGGAGAGGGGCCAACGACACTAACCTATAGAGAGTGGCTTGTAAAACCCGCATGCACATACACCTCCATCGCCGAGTACCACACCATGAGAGACCGAATAGATCGCTCAAACAAGCACGGACGAGCAAGAAAAATGGGACCGAACCGACTGCAGTAACTTGAACCAGCACAAGCTCTATGACCGGCAAAAAAGCAATAGCGAGATGCACTACCATGAGCATACCAAGAGGAGAGCCCACGGCACTGGGATATGCACCACCACCGAATGGAATCCCAAAGATCAAGAGACATCTAAGACAACTCGAAGCCTCCAAGACCAACGCCAATCGCCGCCTTCGAGACCGAAGGGCAGTTTACTTCATACTGCCAAAGATCGATTCCGGTGACAACGGAACGACCACCACAACCAAAAAAACGAGAGCTGAAACACCAAGGGATCTTGTCGACTAAGACCCAACGGAGAGGCTGAGAACAATCACCGGGAAGGGGAAGAGCAAAGGGGAGAGAGCTCGCCGCACCGCCTCGGAAACCGCCATGGACGACGCCACCGACACCGCGACACATCGAACAACAATAGGCCACCACCTCAAGAAACGAAACGCGCCGCCGCCATTGGCTGAGCCCACCTTCGAGTAATAGGATCTCCGAAGCACCCCTGATGTAGAGAGACAACCGCAACTCACCGAGACACCAAGGCTAAGTCCACAGATTGCAATCGACGCCTCCTTGCCACAAACCGGACCTGAAGCAAGGTAGATCTAACACCTCCCGAGCCACCAACTCACCAAACGGCAAAGGACCGCTTGAAAAGTCCCTAAAAGCCGACTCCACCGTGGACCACTCATACACCCGCCGCGCCTTGACTCCAGTACCAGCTAAACCCTCGCCGGACTCGAAACTCCTCTCGAGCAAAGGCGCTTCCGAGAGAGCTTCCGGCAACACAACCAAGGTCAAAACAGAGGGGAAGAGAAGAGAACGGTGAAGCAAAGGAAAAGAGGAGCTAAAGGGGGAGAGAGTGGTGGCTCCGACGCCGGAACGCGCGCTCACGCGCCGTCCGAACGTCGGACCCGAAACTTCAATCGACTTTCGAAGAGAGGTTGTGAAGCGAGAGTCTTGGGAGAGAGGGAAACCTTTTTTTGTAGTGTTTTCTTAAGTCCTCATGTCCTCTTAACTCGTTGTTAGTTTCTTGTAGTTGATCAGTCTCCTTGTACATTTTTATTTGTGTTTACATCTATATGATATCTCTTCTGTCTCTTGATTTTGGTCCTCTTAATGCAGAAGCTCTCTCTTTATCTCTCTCTCTCTCTCTCTGTGCTCGTTCTATATGTTTACATCTATATGATATATCTTCTGTCTATTGATGTTGTTTTTGTTTAGAGCTAGACTTTATATTACTCACTAACTGAAAAGTGGTCTTGTTAGTTTTAGCTCTGAATCTTAGTATATGTCTTCACACTCTTGAACATAAGGTGGACCAAGACTCGATAGGGATTTCATCCTCACTTGAAGAATCAGAAGATATATCCTTTCTAAGAATGGTTGCATAGGCAATATGAAGTCTCTCATAAGCACTGAGAAATTTCTCAGAAAATTCTTTGATTTACTCCAAATAACGCTGAAGATTAGCATCAACATTTTATCCGGATCCAAAAATCCTAATTGGAAACAACTCAAAAAATACAAGTTCAGGTCTTGATCTGGATCTATGCTAAAGTACCTACTGGATCATTTTTTTTGGACCTGCGAGTTTCGGTTCGGGTCCGGATCCTACCCGAGTTTTGATCGGATACCTAGAATATCAGAAATTTATTATATATATTAAGTATATTTGAGTGTTTTAGTATATTTTTATATTTCATATATTTTAAGTTTCAGATTTAGGGTTTTGGATATAATTTGAGTTGTAGGTAAAAAAATTAGATTTTCAAAAATATAATTTGGATATTCGGATAAAATTTTGGATTTTCGAATCAGATTTCATGTAAATTTCGGATATTTGAATAATTTATCATATGTATTTTTGGTTTTATGGATATTTCAGATATTTGAATCCAGTTTGGGTACTTCGAGTGCGGATCTGATACGAACCGATCCAAATCCGAACAAAAAAAATCCAACTATTGAATCCAATTATCTAGAATCTGAAAGACCCAGAACTAATAGAAATTAACCTAAATCCGACTCGAAAACCCGAAAGCCCAGCCTAGTTGAAGGATTTTCAAATCCACTTTTTTATTTGCCCGATTTAGCACTTGGATCATCATCAACTGTCATGAGTCGATGTCAACCCTGAAAATTCGGTCGAACTAGAACCGTTGGATCTAACTTTGGGGACGTAACTGGGTCCCACGTTCCCACCACTTCTCTTTCAGACCTTAAACCCTCACAACACACTCTCTTCTCTCTCTCTCTCTCTCTCTCTCTCTCTCTCTCTCTCTCTCTCTCTCCGCCTCCATTATCTTCTCAAGACCAAATCTAATCCTCTCTCTCTCTCCTCGCTTCCAACAGAGAAGAGAGAGGTTTTGAATTCCAGCAGAGATTGGTGAGTGAGTGAGTACTCCAGATCGGATCGAATTCTCCAAAAAGATGCAGCAGACGACAAACAACGGTCCAGATTCAACGTCGGCTACGTCAACCGGAACAACGCCGCCACCGCCGCAACAACAACACTGGCAACAACAGCAACAATGGATGGCGGCGATGCAGTACCCAATGGCGATGATGCAGCAGCAACAGATGATGATGTATCCTCACCAATACGCTCCGTACAGTCAAGGTCACTATCAGCATCCTCCTCAGTTTCACTACGCTCCTTATCATCAGCAGCAGCAGCAGCAGCGTGGTGGAGATGATGTGAAGACTCTCTGGGTTGGTGATCTTCTTCATTGGATGGACGAGACTTATCTCCATACATGTTTCTCTCACACCAACGAGGTTCTATGTTACCTTCTTCTTGAATCTTTTTTTCTTTTTGTTCCGACATCGAAAGTGATAGATGTAATAAACATTCGTTTACAGATCCGACACTGTGTTCGGTTCGTTGTCGTGAATCCAATATAAAATTTAGAAACTTTTTGTATGTTTTAGATTTTAGTAAGACCCATGATTAATCTCAGTCTCTTAATTGAAGTTTTTAGCTTCTGCTAAAATACATTTTTTAAATTAAAAAAAAAATCAAAAAGTATAAAATCACAAATTAAAAGTCCCGATTAATAGCCCTCAGTGACCATTGTGTGATTATTGCGTAGAAGCCAAAAGGTTGACATTTATGGTAATTGACAAGTACGTTGACTTTTAAAAGAACAACTTTAAAGTTCATTTTCGTAAGGCAATAAAAGTACATTTGCCACCTTTTAACATGTCACGAGATCGTTTCTCAATTGGTCGTCCTTTTCATTAATCAGCTTATAAAGTTGTTGTTTTTCATCTTTCCTTTTTTTATAGCTTATGGTTTCTTGTTTTGTTATTGATGCAGGTTTCTTCTGTGAAAGTCATAAGAAACAAGCAAACTAATCAGTCGGAAGGGTATGGTTTTGTGGAGTTTCTGTCACGTTCAGCGGCTGAGGAAGTACTTCAAAGCTATAGCGGTGTAACAATGCCCAACGCAGATCAGCCCTTCCGTCTAAACTGGGCCTCTTTCAGTACTGGTGAAAAGAGAGCTTTAGAAACCGGTCCGGACCTGTCGATATTCGTGGGAGATTTGGCTCCAGACGTGACTGATGCTCTACTGCTCGAGACTTTTGCTGGATATCAATCTGTCAAAGGTGCAAAAGTTGTGATTGATTCCAACACTGGGCGTTCCAAAGGTTACGGCTTTGTTAGGTTTGGTGATGAGAAGGAGAGGTCAAGGGCGTTGACTGAGATGAATGGTGCTTTCTGCTCAAGCAGGCAAATGCGTGTTGGTATTGCAACCCCTAAAAGAGCCGCTGCTTACGGCCAACAAAATGTTTCACTAGGTGAGTGAGAGCATCTTTAACCTAGAGATCCTTTTTGGGGTCTCTTATTTTTTTATTTTTTTGCTTTTTTCTGTTTCTCTAAAAAAAAAAAAAAAAAAAAAACCAATCGCGGACCGACACGTGTCAGTGGGACCCGCGAATACTACAAGAGACGGTTCTTATTTAAGAGTTTTAGGAACAGTCTCTTGCACTGTTCACGGACCCCACATGTTAATGGGGCCCACGAACAGTGCAAGAGACCCCTTTAAGAGTCCCGGATAATCATGCTTTGAAGCTGTTTCCTCTCTAAAAGTGGTTTAATTAAGCATTTACTTGAGTAGCAAGTTGTCTTGATGCTTTTAACTTAAGTGATACGTAATGTTTTCATTGAATTAGCTCTGACATTGGCTGGTGGAAATGGTTCAGTGTCTGATGGAGAATCAAATAACTCAACAGTGAGTACTCCTTAGCTATTTCATCTGCTAACAACAATACACACTCAGTGTTCATTGTCTTTTTATCACATTGAAGATATTTGTTGGCGGCATTGACGCTGATGTTACTGAAGAAGACCTCAAGCAACCTTTCTCCCAGTTTGGGGAGGTTGTTTCGGTGAAGATCCCTGTAGGAAAAGGATGCGGTTTTGTCCAATTTGGTAACAGGTACTAACATGTTATGTGCTGTCAGCTTACTCAATCTAGGTGGTTATTTTTTTAAATGTGAAGATGGGTTTGTTGTAAAGTGGCGTGCCATTGGTTTTGACAGGCAGAGTGCTGAAGAAGCCATTGGGAACTTGAACGGGACAATCATTGGGAAAAACACTGTCCGGCTTTCTTGGGGACGAAGCCCAAACAGACAGGTACATGAAAGATTAAGTTGGATTAGTGTGTTTTGTCTTAATGGAACCTTAAGTGGTCCATGTCAAAACTGGTTTTTAGATTCTTTTGGTGTCTTTGTTTTTCTTGTCTCCAATGGGTGGATAAAGTTAGAGAAAATCCTGAAACCCAAACACATTCCTGCCTTCTTTGTTGACTGTTTTGATTGGTAAATCAAATGTATGCCTCCTTGGCCCCCACTTGTCATCCAGTACTGATAGTTTTCAACTTTCTTAATCTTTTAAAATGACAGTGGAGAGGTGACACGGGCCACCAATGGAACGGAGGATACTCAAGAGGACAAGGTTACAGCAACGGATATGCTAATCAAGACACAAACATGTATGCTACTGCAGCGGCTGCTGTCCCTGGAGCTTCTTGAAAGTGTTGATTATGTCTCTATCATCAAAAAAAAAAAAAAAAAACCGTTAGTCCTGGACTTAGGGGCATTGGTTTCTAAAACAAGCCATCGGAATGTCAAAGCGACCTGATGATTAGTTGTTGGTTTAGTATCCTGGATATTGAATTTTGCGTATCTTTTGCTCTCTGTCGACATTTTGGGGTTGTTAAGTCTTAAACTTGAATTTTATCTTCAGTTTCTTCTAAGTTTATTTGTCTTTTTTGCAGTGCTTTGATAGTTTATTTTAACTTTATATATAAAAAGTGACTCAATAGGTTTGTGTATAACAGAGAGAAATTGATTCATTTGGAACAACAGTTACAAGAACACAAGACCAATCCTCAGAGAAAAATCCAGAGAGTTTTGGAATAACCGCCACTATGTGATCAAGCAAAAGGGTCTACTGTAATGGATGCATTCACCCTGCGAGCATCAAGCAATGGTTTCATCAACAATATCAATATACTACGTCAAATTATCTATAACTATGGTTGATATAAGTCTTAAGAAGAAAAAAATGACAATCAAAATGGTGAAAGAACAAGAGAGGGACTCAAAAAAAGGCAACAGTTTTGCTCACTGGTGAACGGTGATGATACTCTATAGAGTTATTATACCGTATACGACAATAACTTAACAAGTCAAAAGTGGCAACTAATCAGTGTGATGTTAAGTCTATAAAACAAACAGATCCAAACCTAAGGAAGACCCCGTGAACTTAACAATAAAACTTGCTGATGAGATACAAAGACCAATAACAGGAGCAGTCCTAAGATAATGGCAAATAAATACTTGTTGAACAAGTTTTCTCGTTGTTTTTGTGCTCTCTGTCTTTTGGCAGCGCCTCTTCTCACGCATATCAGTGAGCTTCTTGAAGACACATTCTCGGTGATCTTTCCAAGCTCATGATCTTACAGAACTTGTTCCCTTGGCTTACCCAATACTACAGCAAACACCCACAACAGCTAAATCTAAGAGAGAAACCTAAGAGATGAACATATGTTTTCGTAGAACGTATAAATCAAGCAAAGATGCAGAAGCTATCTTGTTTAATAAGAAATCCAGAGCCAACTGAGAAATCATGTAAGAGATTAGAAACCCTAATCCTTTAATCCAAACCCTTGAGAAAGAACACTAGAAAAAATTAAGAGAACCGGTTCGGTTCGGTAATAATTTATTTCAGTCACGCAACCAGCTTTGGTATGAGTATATAAATTAGGTTTAATCAAACCGGTCTGGTTTTGATGTTACTTTAACAAAGGAAATATTGTAAGTTAATCCATGTTTAATTACTGATTAGTTTGAAAAAAGAAAATAGTCTAAGTTAATTAATTTTTAATGATTGATTAGCTGATAAACTAATTACAACAACGTAACCTATTTATACAGACCATACCAGATAGATCGAGAGTGTTTACTTTGTTATCTTTCTTTCTTCTTCTAAAGCTTCTCTATTCTCTGTTCTAAAGCTTTGTAATTCTGAAAACTAGGGTTTCGTTTCTTCGTAAAAAAAGAAGAAAAGAGATGGTGAAAAGAGGAGGAACGAAGAGGAAGGCTGAGATAAGGAAGATTATAGATAAGAATTCAAAGGCTGTAACTTTCTCGAAGCGTAGAGATGGTCTCTTCAGTAAGGCCGCACAGCTCTGTGTTCTCAGAGATGCTCAGATCGCTATCTTGGCGACTCCTTCTTCTTCTTCCAATTCCAACGTCTCTTTCTTCTCCTTCGGACACTCTTCGGTCGATTCGGTGGTCTCCGCTTTTCTCTCCGGACAGAAAACCGTTCATGTTCCTGAAGAAAGCAAAGAGATGTGAGAGGACATAGGAATATGCATGGCTAGGAAGGAACTAGGTCTAGGTTATTGGTTGGAGGATGAGAAGCTTGCGAGTAAGAGCCCTGAAGAAATCATAAAAGCGATGGAGTCCATGAAGATTCTGTTGAGGGATGCAGAACGGTTGCTTGATGAGGATGCTACTGGTTTTAATCAAAGAGAAAGTTCGCTGCTTGTCGAAGATGAGAAGAAGGACGACAACAACGATGATGTTGTTCTGCACCACCACCACGGAGGAACTGGTAAAACCCTAATCGATGTTGATGATGATTTACTACCTCAAACCCTAATCACTACTATAGAGTGGAGTGACATGGATCTTGACCTACTCCTCAGTGATGATAAAACTGAAGAAAAACATCATCAGATTGTGGCGGTTTCTGAAAATTCTTGCAACAACAACAACGCTCTGTTATTACCTGCTGCTATAGGAGGATTGAATGATGGTAATGATCAAAACCTGATTAATGTTGATATAGCTGATCTCGATTTGGATGCAATTTTTGAAGGTTTGGCCAACCTAGATGATGAGTATCTGGCTTCGATCTTTTCTATGTGATGATGTTGAGTCAATGATTAGTAGAAGTGACTAGTTAGTATGTTATTTGAGAGGGAGGGTTTCCGGTTTGATATTGGATTAGTTAAGCTTCGGTAATGATAAGAGTTTGAGTTTGAATTATTCTTTAGTTTCAGTTCAATATTTGTCCTTTTTGTAGTCCAAAATCATATGATTCTTTCTTTAATCAATGGATATGCCTTTTTACACTTTTCACTGTCGTCTTTGTCTATTTTTTCTGATTATGTGTTTGGACCTAGGTTGCACGGAAGCTTCATCAGACATCCGTTTCCCGCTTCGGAACCGGAACCGGAATCAGAATCGAAACCTTGTGGAAGCTAACGGAATCTCACTTCTAAAATGCTTCTAAAATATTCTTTTTAAAAACACGTTGGAAGCTTACGATTTCATTTTGGAATCACGCTTTCGTCTTTTTTAAACACAATAAATCAATAAAAATATAAAATCATAGTTTTGATTTATATAAAATCCAAATTTTAATAGTAATGAAATAGAGAGAATAGAAATATTAAAATATTAAAATTAATACTATAAATTATTTTTATACATTAAAATTTTTATTAAAGATATATCATATATTTAATATATTGTGTCAACAAAGTTATGAAGTATTAAAAATTATTAATATAGTAACTTTTCTAAACTTAATTTATGTGTATTTTCACACTTTTAATATGAAATTATTTCAAAATTATTATAAATGAATAAAGCTTTATTTTAAATTTAAATCATATAATTTTTAGTCTTAAATTTTATATAAATTTATTTTATTTTAATATATATATATATATATATATATATAAACGGATATACGCTTCCAACACGTATCCGCTTCCTAATTTTTTAAAAATCTCGCTTTTGCACTTCCATACGCTTCAGCTTCCACGTACCCGCTTCCGTTTCCATGGACAAATGACATCTTTCTGAAGCTTGAACTTGTTTTGAGGAAGCGCCTCTTGTTGCTGCCTCTAAACTATCTTCCCTTTATGAGCACTAAACCCATTATTGGATTCGGCTAACCTTTAGGTAATCACCATCTTACCTTTTAATATATTTTTTGTTTGTTGAGATCTTATTTCCTCGGCTAACTTCTCATTGCCTTTAACTATGCTCTGCAGTGTAAAGAAGTATGATGGCTATATATGAAGATCATATTAACACAAAACAAGAGCTTATGTCCATGTTGGTTTCCACCAATTCGTTGCAAGGTTGGCAACTTTTGTGTGCAACCTTTACTAATAATGGTATGGGAAATTTCCAGGCTGGTGTTTTCAACAGAAAATTTCAGTTCAGACAAGCACAAGATGGAGAGGTTCCTGCATCCTAGGCGTTTCTCATTGGCTCATGTATATGGTTCCATATCTTTCCCACTACTTTCTTTGGTAGTTCTGAAGATTTCTCAAGGGTCGGTTGCTCCTGCCGTTGCTGCCCTTGGTTCCTTGAAAAGCATTGAACCCAACAAAACAATTTTAAAGAAGATAATAGTAACTGGGTGGTAATCTTTACTTATTACATTTTCTCTTTTCAAGTACAATGGCATATTCTAGTTTGCATGCATGAAAGTAATTCTAACCAGTTTTGGATTTGGTTTCAGGTATCCTCATAGAGTATCAAAAATGAAAGCATCATCCATAACTCGGAAGACGAGAGATGGTTTTAAGGTAAGAAGGAAAAGTAAAGAAGAATTAGTTAATATAAGAGTGAAAGCTAAAAGCTTGGGGAGGAATCATTGTGTGTTTTGTGTGTGCAGCCTGTAGAAGTGTGGTCAAAATGGTGGGTCGCGTGAAGGAGCCAGTGGGCACACATGGTAATTAAGACACTACTGTTTTTGTTATTGAAAGAAAGATTTGAGTTTGGTTTCTAGGATCTTTGCTTATTTTTACATGTGGACATTGAACAGGGGCAATGAAATGCATAATCAATGGAGTGGTGCAGCAACATGATATGTTGTGTGCATGAATTTGTACAAGCAGGCTTATCCCAAATGGCCCGAACCTATGTACCCACAGCTTCTCTGGATTTAATTGATATGATATTTAAGTTTTTCTGAAATCACATTCTTACTTTTGATAACGTATGGACCTACCTGTATTACAACTCCTCCAGTTTTTTCATGTATGAGATGATATAATATGCGTTTCTGTTCTTCTTCTTATACTGTGTTTATGCTATTTCTTTATAAAGTGTTTATAATACTATGTGTTTGTTCGTCAAAGATACTCATAAATTTTCAAAGATACCGTTTAAAGGTAAACACATGCATGCGTGGTATCATAATTAAATCTTAGATCCAACGCTTACTTGTACACTTCTAAGCCCTAAGCGCATGTACAATATAAACGACCGACGACGAGATGGGCCATTGATTAGTACAGAAAGCATAAAGTATTGCGAACCTTTATTCAAAAAAAAGTAGAATCAATTTTGATATATCGTTCCGTACTCTAGAGGAGACACTATTAACACCTCCATTTCGTAGTAGGAACACCAACTCAGTTTTGTTTTGAGAAAAACTCATGAGTCCTTCTAAAACAATGATTGAAGAATGAAGTAGAGTGATAGTGGTAAGATTATTATAGGCTAATGAATGGATTATTGCATGAAATGATTATATATGTATTAGTTCAAAGAGACGGGATATATGATCAAGATCACTAAAACTTTCACCCCCTAATATTGCACCAAAAAAAAAAAAGATCACTAAAACTTAGCTTGCTTATTATATATTGCGTTATAAAGCATAACTAGAGCTTATTATATATTTGGTTTTGACATTTTTATAAACTGTTTAGTAATATTTTTTAAATATATAGTTTATTTATATATTTTCAGGTCCATACAAATTTATGTAAACCCAAAAAAAATCAAATCGAACACTATCCTATTTTTTCAATATTCGATCATAGTTTAATTTTAAAATCCAAAAACCTAATACTCGTAAAAATTGATATGTAACGTATATTTGAATGCACATATCAAACTGATTATGTAAACAAATAAAATAATTTTGTTAATAGGTTTGAATTTTTGTCAGTAATGGGGTAATTTCATTTAAACACATAGGTAATATGTAAATTAAATGTCATCGAACTATTATGGTAAATATAACTAATAAAATATTTTGGAAAAATGAAAAAAAAAGAATGTAAAATATGTAATAAAAGACTTAAATGAAAAAAATAAATGAACTCGTTAGAATTAATCAAAAATAGAATAAAAATCTATAAAAATCCACTTAAAATCAGGCAAGTATTATTTTGGGTTCGAATGGTAAAAGCAGTTCAGGCGGTGCAGATCAAGCATATCATGCAGATCAAGCAGATCATGCAGATCAAGCAGATCATGCAGATCAAGCAGATCATGCAGATCAAGTGGGATAAGTGCAGATCAAGCAGATCATGCGGGACAAGTGCAGATCAAACAGTTCCACCAGTTATTGTATATTTAAATAGTAAAAATAATTTAAATAAAAAGACTATATATTTAAATAATAAAAATTACAGTAAAATATATTAAAACATATCATATATAAATATAATATATAAATTACAATTTTAAATAAATCAAAATATCAAAATTATAACTTGATGAAATATATTACTACAATTTAGCGAAATACCTGATAAAACCTTACTAATACAATATTAAAATCAAAATATTAAAGATATTAACATTTAATGAAATACACATCTCTTACATTAGTATACATATCTAAACTATATTAATATATATTTTCATAACTTATATCATAGTTAAACACACAAATTGTATAAATACTAAATGTAAAATTACATGACAAAAAGGAATAAAAATACTAGTTTTATATTATTAAAGTTGTAAGTAAAATAAAATGAAAATAATGTATTTATAATGTTAGCGAATGAGATCTGCTGCTTTTTCTACAAAAAGACAAAAAATATTGAACTGCATGCAAATCTCCCCTAAATACGTTTTAGAAACAAAGGTTATGAATGGATAGGCAGAACAAAGGCAGTTCGCCCGCAGATGCAGTTCTCCTGCATTGCTTTTACCATTCATGTATTTCTGTTTCTAAAAAGCAGTTATGGGAGATCTGCATACAGTTCAATATTTTTTGTCTTTTTGTGGAAAAAGCAAGAGATCTGCATGCAGATCTCATTCTCTAACATTTGGTGGTGTTGATCTGCTTTTTTGCTGATAAATAATTTAATTACGAATACATAATTTTAAAATATGTTTATCTATTTTTATAAATACATTATTTTCATTTTATTTTACTTACAACTTTAATAGTATAAAACTAGTATTTTTATTCCTTTTTGTCATGTAATTTTACATTTAGTATTTATACAATTTGTGTTTTAACTATGATATATGTTATGAAAATATATATTAATATAGTTTAGATATGTATACTAATGTAAGAGATGTGTATTTCATTAAATGTTAATATCTTTAATATTTTGATTTTAATATTGTATTAGTAAGGTTTTATCAGGTATTTCGCTAAATTGTAGTAATATATTTCATCAAGTTATAATTTTGATATTTTGATTTATTTAAAACTGTAATTTATATATTATATTTATATATGATATGTTTTAATATATTTTACTGTAATTTTTATTATTTAAATATATAGTCTATTTTATTTAAATTATTTTTACTATTTAAATATACAATAACTGGTGGAACTGCTTGATTTGCACTTGTCCCGCATGATCTGCTTGATCTGCACTTATCCCACTTGATCTGCATGATCTGCTTGATCTGCACCGCCTGAACTGCTTGTACTATTCGAACCCAAAAATACATGAATGGTAAAAACAGTGCAGAAGAACTGCATCTGCGGGCGAACTGTCTTTGTTTTGCCTCTCCATTCATAACATTTACTTCAATTTTAATAAAATAAATCTTTCGGATTTGAAGTGTGACTCATGACGGAAAAACCATACTAGTTTTTTACTAACCAAACTTGTTCGTTAATTAAATATATTGCAGTCATTTACGCATATGTCCAATTGCTTTTAGACCATGATTAAAGAAAGGTTCTTAGCGGAAGTTTTCAGGGAATTTAAGAATTAGTTCGTAACTTTTCTATTGTTAAAATTAAGAACGAGTTCTTAAATTCCACTAAGAACTTTCGCTAAAAACCCTCCTTTAATCATGATGTTGAGGTTTTGTTCATCTTATTTAAACATTGCCATCGTATCTAGAGAACAAAAAGAAAAATCGAAAAATACAAAAAAAATGCAAACTTAAATTGAATGCGATTATAGTGAAACTTCAACGACGTATGTCTTTGTATTACTTACATAGTACTTATAGTATGCACAATATAACAAACCTTATATTTCAAGTTTCAACTAGTCTTCTCTTCATCCAACTAGTTATGATCGTCATTAATCATATGACCAACCGAAACCCATTTGCTTAAAATATTATTAACAAAGAAATATAATGAAAATTTTATTTGAAAATCTCAAGTTTTAAAATACTTATAGAAAATGTTTTATTTAAATTTGGAGATATCTGAACATAATATTATTATTACTTTTTTTGCAGCTATAAATTCTTATAACATAATTTTTGACTAATCAAATTTTTTTTAAATCAAGAATATAAAATGAAAAATTCCCTTAGATAATCTATTTTATTTTGTATTTCACAAAAATAATTATTAAAAAAAGAAATGACCAAAACAAATTTTATTAAATGCTAAAAATGCATTTATATGCATTTATACTCTTAGGTTAACTAATATAAACTTATGGTTTAGAGTTAAATGATGAGTTTGAGAATGAAGTTTCAAATTTCAAAAAAAAAAAATATTCATTTTTTTTGAAAATTTTTTTTGGTCATTTTATTTTTTGAAGATTATTTTTATGACAAAAACTTAAAAATAACTATTTAAAATAATTGTTTATATAAAATTGTAAATGTTATATACTCCCTCCGTTTCAAATTATAAGTCGTTCTGGAGTAGAAACTTTGTTTCAAAATAAGTGTCATTTTCGGTTTTCAATGCAAAATTTATTGGTAATACTCCCTCTGTTCCTAAATATAAGATTTTTAGGTAAAACACGCTTATTAAGAAAGTTACTTTTTGTCCAAAAAGTATCATTAAAATATAAATTAAAAATTACTTGACCAATTAAAAAATAGAACTATTAAATTTGATTGACTACACAGTTTTTGATAAACTTAAAGCTACATAGAAATGTAGAAATGTGAGAACATCTTACATATTGAAACATAAATTTTTTTTTCTAAACTTCTTATATTTAGGAACGGAGGGAGTATTTTTTATTTTATTTTTCTATTGGTTGATATATGGTTAGGTGTATTGGTAATAGTGTTTTTGTTTTGAAAATATGTAAAATTAAATATTTCCTTAATCTGTGTGCATAAACCTAGAACGACAACTAATATGAAACGGAGGGAGTAAGAAGTAAAGGGAAAAATCTATTCTATTAAAACAGAAGTACAAAATAATACTTGATGATTTCTTACATATTTTCATTCCTTTTTAAATTAATCATAACTACTTCATTTATTGTCTTTTCTATTTAATTTAGCTTCATTTATTACAAGTACAAATAGAACTTGCCTATTTTAATTATTTTTATTACATTTTTTACTTTCCATTTTCACTCTACCTAATTATTTTATTAATAATATTTACCATGAAATTGATTTATTTATGACAAGAATCCAACCGATCCGTTCGGTACGAGTCGGTTTTTTTATCAGATTTTTGGGTTTAAAATTAAACTTTATTCAAATATTATAAATTTTTGGACGCAGTTCAGACTCAGATCATTATGGGTCTGAATAAGTTTGTAGGAATCTAAAATATCCAAATAACTTATGTGTTTATAAATAATTTATGAAAATTTAAAATTAATACCCGCACGGGAGTGCGGGTCAAGCTCTAGTAAAGCATTAAAACAAAGAAAGAATGTGAAAATCGTATACCATCCTAAACGGCGCCACTAGCAATCCCCACACTTTTTTTTATCTTGAATTCCGATGTTAATTATTCTCAGACTATTCTTTCAATCTTTGCACGTTTTCTCTTTAATAAATGTCAGATAATTAACGCGTCCATTTCTTTCTGCATTTTAATTTTAATTTTAATTTAATGTCATTTTCTTCCCCCTTCCCGTAGAATAGCACCAACTCGTTGAGGGCAAAATGGTAACTTCAGTTATCTGGAAAATCATCTCTCTCTACTCTCTACTCTCTACTCTCTACCTCTCACTTCTTCACTCACTCACTCGATTCCTTTTAAAATCTCTCTGCTTTCTTGTCTCCCTCTCTCTCTCCTAAGCCTTTCCGCTTTCTCTCTCATTTCTCCGGCGTCTCTGTTTATTTTAGGGTTTTTCTATTTCCTTACAAAGAGAAAGCTTTGAATCAGACTCCACAGAAAAATGGAGAAGAAGCAAGGATTCTTCTCAGCGCTCAGAGACGAAGTCGTCAGAAGCTTTACACCTTCTCGTTCTCGTTCCGCGAGCCCATCCCGTTCGAATTCACACATGAAGGCTCTTCTCTGGGGCAGGAAAAAACTACTCGCAAGCTCCGGCTGCAGCCGCGGCGGTGGCGGCGGCGGAGGATATCACCTCGCGGCGCAACCGGAGCCGTTAATCGGAAGATCGGAGAGCTTAAGACCTGTGATGGAAGGTCCTGATCCAGAAAACGACGAAGCTCCAAGTGATTCGAAACGAATCGGGTCGGGTCTAGGTCACTGGGTCAAAGGCCAAATGTCACGTGCTCCCTCCGTGGCTTCAACGAGGTCTGACTTGAGGCTGCTCCTCGGTGTATTAGGAGCTCCTCTCGCACCCATTCACGTCTCTTCCTCCTCCTTCACAGATTCTCCCATCGTTAAGTCTCTCCACATTACTCTCCGGTTTATTCCGGTTTTCTCCGGTTTGATGATTGATTGAAAAAAATGATTTCTTGTTTCTTGCAGGAAACTTCATCTGCACAGTACATTCTGCAACAGTACACGGCGGCTACAGGTGGTCTGAAGCTACAAAGCTCTATTAGAAACGCTTATGCTAATGGTAAGCTCAAGATGATAACCTCAGAGCTCGAAACTCCGACAAGAACTGTTCGTAGTCGAAACCCGACAAAGCCTGAAACAGGAGGTTTTGTTCTCTGGCAGATGAATCCCGACATGTGGTACGTTGAGCTTTCTGTTGGTAGTAGTAAGGTTCGTGCTGGTTGTAATGGCAAGCTTGTTTG
Source organism: Sinapis alba (assembly GCA_012274485.2). Lineage (NCBI taxonomy): Eukaryota > Viridiplantae > Streptophyta > Magnoliopsida > Brassicales > Brassicaceae > Sinapis > Sinapis alba. The sequence goes on along the minus strand of MU105931.1, from coordinate 111,056 downwards.
GAGACACACTCCTTGGCTTGGTTCCCACACTGCTAATGGACCCGTTAGGCCTCTTCGTCGTGCACTTCAGGTTAATTAAAACGTTAAAACTGTACATGAGCTTTTGTAATGAAACGTTAGTTTGCTGGCTTTATGTTTATGTTGTAATCAATCAGGGACTTGATCCGAGAACTACTGCAGCTATGTTTGCTGAATCCAAGTGTGTTGGAGAGAAGAAACTGAATGGTGAAGATTGTTTCATTCTGAAGCTGTGTACTGACCCTGGAACATTGAAGGCGAGGAGTGAAGGACCAGCAGAGATTGTAAGACACATTCTTTTCGGTTACTTCAGCCAAAGGACAGGACTTTTGGTTCAAATAGAGGATTCTCAGCTGACCCGGATCCAGTCCAACAGTGGTGATGCTGTTTACTGGGAGACAACGATCAACTCTTCTCTAGAGGATTACAAACAAGTGGAAGGAATCATGATTGCTCACTCTGGACGCTCTGTTGTTACCCTTTTTAGATTCGGGGAAGTGGCAATGAGCCACACTAGGACAAAGATGGAGGAAAGATGGACCATTGAAGAGGTTGCTTTCAATGTTCCTGGTCTTTCTCAAGACTGCTTTATCCCACCGGCTGATCTTAGGTCTAGTTCTGTACTAAATGAGGCCTGTGAGTACTCAGATCAAGAAGAGAAAGGGAAGAGCTCGATCGTGTTGGCAGCAACAGCTCATCGAGCTAAAGTTGCAGCCTTAGAGAAAGGAAGGTTCAGCGATAACCCGGTATGGCATATGGATGTCTGAGTTTGGCAGAGAAGATGCAGTCTGTTCATAGTAAATTCGGGTAACAAGACTCAAGCCTTGAAATCAAACTAACTAACCCCTTTTGTTTTAGCTGCTCACCTATTAGGAGTTTGATTGTTCTCTTTGTTTTTTTGTGTCTTTGTTTGTTACTTTTTTTCTGTGTCACCTCCAATATTTTTGAGTAAGGAGGTGATGATGGGATTGATTGGTCTGTGATTTGCAAATGGCAGTAGCAAGAGAAGGAGAATTGCTGCTTACATGTTGAATTTGATTTCAAATTGAAAGTTCACTGTTAGTTCTTTTGTGTTAAACCGATCTAAACAAGGTACATCTTGTTTGGATTTGAATCATATTAGGTTGAAATGTTGTTGAGACATGAAATTGATGTGATAGTAAAGAATCAAGACATTCTTAATGTATGTATTGGTAACTTTAGTGGTTAGAGATTGAGTTATGTTAGGTACCAATAGAGAGTGATAGTTATTAGGAAACAAACATAAATGGGATTTTATGAAAGGAAGTGAAGATGATGGTTATTGAGAAAAGGGTCCATTCTTCTGCTTTTGTAGCATAAAAGTATGCTTTTTGCTCAACTGTTTTCTCTTTTCTCCTTAACTTTCTTTTAAAGTTTTATAAAGTGATTGCATCTTTATAACATGTACATGAATGCATGATAACGACATCTTTGTGGATACAACAGAGCTTAAACGTTTCTGGATTCAGACCATTAAAATATTTGCTTTGACCTCAGAGCTTAACTAAAATGTCGGATCAAGATTTGGAAAAAGTCTTGGATAACTAACCAACATGACATTAAGAAGAGAGATTACAGTAAACAAAAACATGTGGCAGAAAAAAACACTCAAATGGGCGACAAAACTGGAAGATCTGTCTTAGTGCAAGAACAGAAGATGCTTGTCGCTTCGGATAGGGAAAGTTTCTATTTACAGGTTTCTATATCATTTAGCTATGGCTCTACGGCAATAAGGGCAATCTCCACAAGCTTTAAGCCAAGGGTTTAAGCAAAAGGAATGAAAACTGTGGGTACAAGGCAAGGATATAAGCACGTCACCGTTAGTGAAGCTCTCTAAACATATACTGCAATCTCTCCTCTCGGTTTTAACCTTGGCTAAGCTAAACGTTAGCCGGTGTAAACCATTAATGGCACCTTGTGTGAGACCATGTGGCTTCTTGTTACATTCATAAGACACTTGAACCCCATCTGTGGAATGAAATGAGGAGCTGTTACTAGACAAAGAAACGCCTCTCAATCTTTGGACAAGTCTTGCCCTTGCGAGAAGAACAGATCCAGGAAGCCTCTCTGATCCATTTAGGTTTCCAAAACTGTTACTTTCAGTTTCAGTATTCAGATACTGTGGAGTGCCTTGAAAGTCACGAACATGTCTACGTTCCTTGGGACAAAAGAATCAAAAGGGCTAATATCAATTTTCGAACTAACAAATAAGACTACTAAAAAAATTTACTACTCCGTTTCATAATAAATGTTTCATAATAAGTGTCTGTTTTAGCTTTTTGCACACAAATTAATAAAACATTTAATTTTGCATATTTTTTATAGAAAAACATCATTATTCATACACATAATCATATTACAACCAATAGAAAATTAAACTAAAAAATAAAATCAATAAATTATTCATTGAAATTCTAAAACGACTCTTATTTTGTAACAAATTATTTTTTCTAAAACGACACTTATTTTGTAACAAATTATTTTTTCTAAATCGATTTTTTGTGAAACTGAGAGAGTATTTCGAGATAAAAGCTAACCGGAAGACCAAGATTGTGACAAAAGCGTCGGAGAGAATCACAGCCGTCGGGATCGTGACGGTAACTATGATGATGGATTCCGTGACGGCGATGGTGATGTGAGTGGTTTCGATAAAGAGAAGAGTCGGATTCTAAATCCGGGTCGGATCTACCCGGACGTGATCTTCGAGTAGAGAAGAGTTCTGATGCGCTCGTCATGCACCGTTCACCTAATTTTCGTTAAATCTGGAGGAAATGCTGAGACACGATGAAGATAAGGATTAAAGAGAAAGGGAGGAGGGAGGAGGGAAATTGCGAGGAAAAGTAAAAGGAAACTGCAGTGAAGAGGTTGATCTCACTCGCTGTTGTCGGAAAGACATATTGGAAAAATCAAAAACCATGTCGTGTTACAAACAATAGCTGATGTAAGAAGCCCGATTTAATTTGGGCCTATACAAACGAAGTCCAATAGTTTTAGGGTATTTTTTGCAAACAACAAAACTTTAGGGCCCTTAAAAGCTAAAGAAAATTGATTAAAACCCCGGTTTGAACAACTCATAAACCGGATCTGCTTATATGTAGTTCAGTTTTTAAATTTTTAATCATGAAAGTAGACCGGTGTATCCATTTGGCATTCGTCAAGTACTAAAACATTGTGACATAAGACATAAGCATGGCTATTGATTCATGTAGTAAAGAAAGGGGATTAAAGAAGCATCTTGAGGGAAGGAGACGTTACGTTAAGGCGGTGAATCGCGTGTTGGTAGGAAATTATCGAAAAGAGAATGAGGAGGAAGAAGAAGGCGTTGTGTCGTAGTGGTTGGGAGGTGATAGGTTTGAGTGATAATATGCACCTAAACATGGGCTCATGTGAAACATTAACAACTAAAAAGAGAATTGGGCCAATTGTCTTACGAACAAATATTAGACTGAGGAAATTTACACGTTTTGGTTTCCTACCTCAGCTTGCACCGGAATGGATTGCCTAGCCTTCCGTCGTCGCGGCCAAGAAAACCCTCAGACATGTCACATTGATTGGTGCTGAATATTTATGCTTACATAGACACTCTCAAAATTTCCAATTTAGCATAAATTATATATTAATTATAAAAACCGGTATAAACTAGGAATCCAATATCATTTATAACTTTGAATCCCACAAAATACTGTTTTAATTCGTCCATAACTAGTTCCTCTTACATAAAGCTAACTTGGCGCAATTTACTTTATGGTTTTGAATATCCACATAATCGTTCACCGTTTTCAACCGTAGTAGACATATCCTGAGAATTAACACAGAGTTATCCCTGTTGCCGGTGCCTTCCCGTACCTAAGAGACTACCTCCGTGACCGTCTCAATTGTTTTCCTGTCAAAATAGCTGGATCCCGATGAGTTCATCATCCTTGTACCCGACCCGGTCAATGAAGCGCTGGTACACCGGACTATCGGGAGAGGAATGCATCCCCGTCAAAAGCTGCGATCTCCAACAAAAGAAGAAGAAGAATCAGCCAAGACACCTAAGTAGATTTCCCAGCACTGGGATAATCATTCTTTAACCAGGTCTCCAAGTGCAAGCAACATCATCTGACCCAAATTAATGAAATTACGACGTCACCGGTTCGGACCAAAGAACCTGATCCTGTCCTTTTTGAGCTTTGTGTTCCACTTCCGATGAAGAGACGAGAGAAAACAACAAAGCGGGATATGAAAACACAAAGATAAGGATAAGAACCAAAATCAAGAGGAGCTTTAGCAAACATAGACAACTGTTGGTACATAAGCTAAATTTTCCATTGACGACATATAATCTCTTCGTAATAACACTAGAAGGAGACAACCAGCGCGCCGCCACTGCCGAGAACACCGCCGGATCTACAAAGTGAGAAAAACAAGATCCGACGAAGCCTCGCCCTAGAAGCCGACTCCTTTCACAACAGTACCCCCATCGCCCATCATGTTTTTAGTAGCGACCCCAACTGCCACTCCACAAGGTAGATCTAGAGTTCTAGAATCGAGAGCACTCACCAGAGAAGCATACATGTCAACAATAAAAGAGAGGTGAGGAACCGACGCTGGATCTTGCCGGATTTTCTTACCGAGACGCTTTTCTTATTGTCTTCAGAGAGAGATAATACCCTTTTCAATTTGCTTGAGTTATATTAAGTTTCAACATTGTGACATCTTACTACAAGATGAGTTTTTTCATGATTGCAGATCAGTGCTGGTATTATGAATCTCATAGTGACTTGAAAGTAGATCAGAGATTGTGTACTAAAAATAAATGTGTCCAATATTTTCAGCAAAATTTAAGGATGTAATCACGATGTTGCAGAACCTTGTTAAAATTGTATTTTACGCACAAATAAATAAATTTAAACTTCTATAATTCATAAAATTTGACAATTATTTGTTTAAAATGATGCAAGAGAGAGAGAGAGGACAATTAGTTGACCTTGATAGAGTGGTCCATTAGTTGGCCTTGATAGAGTGGTCTAGTTAGAGTTTACTGTTATAATGAAATCCCTTAGTAATTATTTGTGAAGTGATTTGTGATCGTCATATTGATTTTAAAATAAAAATAATGACATGTCTTAGTAGAAAATGTGACATGCCTTGAAATTAATTATGACATGGACAATCGCATTTAATGTTAATTTATTTTTTTGTAAGCTTTTCAGAATATGATGATAACTCATTTTAAAGTAAATATATACAAATATAACATTAGATAATATAATTGTAGAAATATAAAAATATCTTACACATTTTGAATTATTCTTTAATTTTATTTTTATAATTATACATTTTTATAACTAAAATATTCTTCAAAATTTTATGATGTTTTGAAAAAATTTAATATTTCAATTCTAATACCATTAGTTTCCTTTTGATATCTATAAATTTTTTAAATACTATTTAGTTTTGTTTTTTGGTAATTATACAACTTTTTATATATTTTTTTCTTAATTTTATATAATATTTGATTTATTTTCACCAAAAGAAATAGATAAAATATATTAAAGATTATAATTTTAAATATATACATATTTATTCTTAAATATATATTTTAAATAAACAAAATTATTATTTTTTCTTATTTTTGTGATTAACTAAATAAAAGTTAAAATATTAGTAAAAATAATGAAATTTAAAATATAAACAAAAAATACTTTTTGAATATAATTTAAATTTAAAATTTTATTGCTGCACAATGTGTAGGAAAACACCTAGTTTATTTTGAAATGGGATGGAAAAGCCATCATTTTGAGAATATTGTTAGAATTTCACATAAAACAAAATTAAAAAAAGACAATTCTATCAAATAACCTATTTTTAAGTTTTTGTCATAAAAATAGCACTAAAAATGATCAAAATAGTTTTTTTTTCAAAATTTTAATTTTTTAATTTTATTTTTTGAAATGTGAAACCCTAACCTCAAAAATGATCAAAATATTTACATTTTTAATGAAATATTTTGGTCATTTTTTCTTCTTTGAAAGCTATTTTGTGATAAAAACTTTTTAGTGCTATTCTAGAATATTTCTTAATTTAAAAAATAAATAAGATATAAAATCTAAATGTTATTTACCTAAGCCAATCCACTAAATGTTAAATGGCTATGACTTTGAACGAACTTAACACATTATCATATTGTATCGTCAGTAGATTATGCATTTCCTCACGTGGGTAAAGCTTAAGATTCAATATACGAACTGATGCAATTCGCGTAAAGATTAAGACCAATGAGACAGGTACCTGGTACCTAGTTTCAATTATACATGAACTATTAACAATCCCGAAAGGTTATCTGTTATGGATTTATTTTTGAAAAGTCAATAGATGGAAATTAATTTATCGTACCTATAAATACGGAGGTCATGAAAATCGAACTGAATCATTAATTCATATAATGAAGTTGATGTCTACTACTCCCTCCGTTTCAGATTAATTGTCGTTGTAGAGTAAAATTTTCGTTTCAAAATAAGTGTCGTTTTATAGTTTCAATGTAAAATTTATTGATTTTTTATTATAATCTATTTTTCTATTGGTTGAAATGTGGTTAAGTGTATTGGTAGTTGTGTTTTTATTTTGGAAATATGTAAAATTAAATGTTTTCTTAATCTGTGTGTCCAAGTCTAAAACGACAACTAAAATGAAACGGAGGGAGTAGTAGGTAGTTAGTACTATATTTACTTCTTTTTTTAATTCGTTTAAAGACTAAGACCAATCACTAAGAACATGGACAGTGGAGGTTTCTTCCCCTGAATAATGTAAAAGAAGAGAGAGATGATAGAAAAGTTGAGATTAGTCGCTGAGGGAAGAAGCGTTTCATAAGGTACGAGAGATTAATATGCCATGTGTTTGTTCTTAGTTGGTACACCATATTAAAAATAAATACAAAACTAAATAAAATGAAAATATAAATATAATAAATGCTAGAGATTTACTTTATGAACTGATCCGCTGCTGGATGCTCTAAGAGCATTCACAACGGGAAGTTTTTGAGTGGAATCTTTAACAAAAAAATAATTAAATAATCAGTAGATTCTATCAAAATCTAAGGATCTGATCTTTAAAATCTCTAAATAAGGATCGATCCTTACACTATTTGCGATACGTGATGACACGCGATTGATTGTTATTTTTTTTTTTTTTTAAATCTAAAAAGAAATTAAAAAAAAAAAAAGATTTTAAGGACTCTACAATAGAGTCAAACCGTTGTGGATAACATGAACTCTTCCAATCCGGAAGGGTTATCTCGTATTGATATATTTGCAAAGTCAATGGATTGAAATTAATTTTACCTATAAATACGTAGATCATGATAATCAAACTGAATCATTAACCAAGTGAACAGACAAATTAAGAAATCAGCATGGAAGATCCGAAGATGAAGCTCCACTGTGGCTTTCTCTTTCCAAATTTGGCAACTATGTTTGGTCTCCATGAAAAGGGTCTTGACTTCGAACTTGTCTTCGTAGATTGGGTTGCTGGTGAATCCAAAACAAAAGCCTTTCTTACTAATCTCAACGTACACTTCTGCCAACCCTTGACAATTATATCTTTCATATTTCTCTAACCTTTTATTCATGACTTACATAAAGTTTTGTTTGTATGACTATCTTTTTTTCCCAGCCATTTGGTCAAGTCCCGGTTCTTGAAGATGGGGAACTTAAACTTTTTGGTAATAAACATGTATTTATATCATTTATTGTTTAGATTTGATTTGGTGATAAATGATTACTAAGAATTAACATCTTTCTTTTGTGATGATAAATTACCCACTAAAAACAATCAAACTCTATAGTCCAAATCAGCTATATATATATATATATTAATTCAAGAAATTTCAGACGAAACTCATAATCTCCTTCGGCCATGGGTAAGAGTCGATTGCTAAATTCTCTTCTTACAGACTAGAACATGGTACCTCTTTTCTTCAGCCATAAAATATATATATTCAAAAACTTCTTGTATATATTGGGGAAAAATATGAAACCTAACACATGTATCAGATGAATCAATATATAGTGGGTAATTAGTTTTTTTCTTGAATTACTCATTCTAAAATAGATCAGTGATGGTTCATAACATGATTGACCACTATGGATACTTTACGTACCAAAAACTAGTATTTGTTGTTACATGAATTTTGTGTATTTTTAACGTGTTTTAATTTTCTACAGAATCAAAGGCGATCACGCGATACCTAGCGGAACAATACAAAGACGTTGGAGCAGACCTATTGCCAAATGATCCGAAAGAGAGAGCAATCATGTCGATGTGGATGGAAATAGATACAAATCAGTTTCTTCCTTTAGCATCAACTCTCATCAGAGAACTCATCATAAAACCATATCAAGGTTTAGCCACTGACTTTACATCTGTTCAAGAAAACAAAGAGAAGTTATCAAAAGTCCTAAACATCTATGAGGCTCGTTTAGGCGAGTCTAGTTACTTAGCCGGAGAAAGCTTCACGTTAGCTGATCTTCATCATCTTCCACCCATTCACTACATGTTGAAAATGGAAGAAGAAGGCGTGAAAGACTTGATCTATTCACGCCCCAATGTAACCGCATGGGTTGAGAAGATGAAGTTGAGACCGGCTTGGCTAAAAACAGTCGTCAAAGGCGATAACATCTTTAACTTGATGAGGCAACGTCATCTGCCTATACAGTTTGATTCGCCATGTCATGAGTTAACCGTTGTGGCTCAGACAACTGCGATGGTGACTGGAAACAATTAAGTAACCATTAAGTCATCATGTTTGGTCCATTGTATGATCCATATCATGTGTGCGTTCTCTATCCAAAAATATCATCATGCATGACAGGGAACAATTGTCATTAAGCATGGTCGATTGTATGATCTATTATGTGTGTGTTTTCTTTATATCCAAAATATCAGCATGCATGGTCTATTGTATGATTCATTATGTTTGTTTTCTTTTTGTCCAAAAATATGAGCATGCATGGTCCATTGTGTGATCCATCATGTGTATTTTCTTTTTATCCAAAATATCCTCATGCGGTTGTGTGCATTAAAAATAATATTTCACCTTGTGATATAAATTTTAAATTATTATTATGTTACATTTGGAAAATATACGACTTTTATCAATATAGTTTTAAAAGTTTTTGAACTTGCTAATTATGTTCTATTTAATCACCATTCATAAATTTTAAAACTAATGTGTTTATTAAAAGAAACAAGTCACTTTGTAATTTAAATGCATTATGCTGGAGGTTTATATGTGTATTATGAATTGTGTTTTGGATTTCAAGTCGCTTGGCGAATCAAATTCTGCCACATAGGTAATGTTTAAAAAATTAACTAAACAAAATAAATTGAAAAAAGATTCCCATCAAACCTTTTTTGAAATTTTAAATACACAAATTCCTATAATCTCTCAAATGATTTTATCCCACGTTCAAAACTAACTTTGACAACTTTAAACAGTTTTTTCTACATATTTTATATTTACACATATGACCAATCAAACTAGAAGACATGATATTGGTAAAAAACAGAGCCAATAAAGAAACTAAACAGTTATGATCAAAATGGTTTTAACAAAAAAAGAACGTACTTTTTAGTTTTTTAGATTTCTAAATTTTGTCAAATCCCACGATCACTTTCACGTCATTAGTAACTTCTAAATCATGGCACAAAATCTAAGAGTTTTATCTTTTTTATTCTTGCTTTTCTCTTCTTCTTCTCCATGTTTCATATTCTTCATCACATCTTTCCCAGATTTTCTTAGCATTAGCAAAAATCAATAGAGGTTTGTGACAATTACATTCGTGTTTATTTTTTATTCTGCTCAAATCTATGTCAGTTGATTCTTTTAGCGTGATTCAGATAGAATGTCACTTATATATTGTTCTTTTAAAGCTTTTTCCATTTTTAAAAGGTTTTACAAACCTTATACATGAAAATAAAAACACTGTTTGCAAATGAAGAGATATTAGAAATTCAGTTATGTCTCAACTCTTTTAATTTGTAAGCACTACATAGCAAAAAAAAATCTCATCCAATATAAAGGTAATAGATTCTGAAAAATTTACAGTTCTATCTTTGCTTTTTCATAATTAGAAAATGTAATAAATACTGAAAACCTTACAATTATATCTTTGTTTTTTCATAATTTTGATTCAAATTCTTCTTACAAACTAGCTTTAGATTGCATTTTCCTCACAAGCATTGATTTTCACTGTATCTTATATTTTAAGAAATTCTTTACCCGTGTATTTTGTAGTACGGGACAGAACACTAAATACGCTAAATACTTCTTAATTTTGATATCAAATTTAAGAAATTTTTTACCCGTACGTAGTACGGGATGAACACTAGTATTCGAAAAATCAAAAACCATGTCGTGTTACAACAATAGCTGATGTAAGAAGCCCGATTTAGTTTGGGCCTAAACAAACGAAGTCCAATAATTTAGGGTCTTTTTTGCGAACAACAAAACTTTAGGGCCCTTAAAAGCTAAAGAAAATTGATTAAAAACCCGGTTTGAACAACTCATAAACCGGATCTGCTTATATGTAGTTCAGTTTTAGATTTTTAATCATGAAAGTATATCAGTGTATCCATTTGGCATTCGTCAAGAATTAAAACATTGTGACATAAGCATGGCTATTGATTCATGTTAGTAAAGAAAGGAGATTAAAGAGGCATCTTGAGGGAAGGAGACGTTAAGGCGGTGAATCGCGTGTTGGTAAGAATTTATCGAAAAGAGAATGAGGAGGAAGAAGAAGGCGTTGTGTCGTAGTGGATGGGAGGTGATATGTTTGGGTGATAATCTGGACTTAAACATGGGCTCATGTGAAACATTAACAACTAAAAAGAGAATTGGGCCAATTATCTTACGAACAAATATTAGACTGAGGAAATTTACACGTTTTGGTTTCCTACCTCAGCTTGCACCGGAATGGATTGCCTAGCTTTCCGTTGTCGTGGCTGAGAAAACCCTGCTGAGAAAACCCTCAGAGTCTACTTCAGCCTGCACCAGAGTGGTTTGCTGGCTCTCCGTCGTCGCGGTCGAGAAACTCTTCGGGTTTCGTCTACGGTAAACCGACTCTGTTTAGCCTTCTCCTCGTCACCAATCCTAGTACTTGAAAGCGCTTGTAAGAACTTTTTGCTGATGCTTTACTGATAGATCAAGGTGTTGGTCTTTTGATTGATCTTATAATCTAAACTAGATGTTTAGTTTTTTTAAAAAATATATTTTGCGGCCCTCTTCATCTGAATGGCTTCGTTGTAGATGAGATGCAAATCTTTGTAATCAAACCTTTATTACTCTGTTAATGATATCTATATTTTTAGCAAAAAAAATTACACGTTTTGTTTGATGAGAAAAAAATTGCTTGTAAATAGGCTAACATATCACATTGATTGGTGCTGAATATTTATGCTTACATAGACACTCTCAAAATTTCCAATTTAGTTGCTTTTATTTAGTATAAATTATATATTAATTATAAAACCGGTAGAAACTAGGAATCCAATATCAGTTACAACTCTGAATCCCACAAAATACTGTTTTAATTCATCCATAACTAGTTCCTCTTACATAAAGCTAACCCGACGTAATTTACTTTCTGGTTTTGAATATCCACATAATCGTTTACCGTTTTCAACCGTAGTAGACATATCCTGAGAATTAACACAGAGTTATCCGTGTTGTTGGTGCCTTCCTGTACCTAAGAGACTACCTCCGTCTGACCGTCTCAGTTGTTTTCCTGTCAAAATAGCTGGATCCCGATGAGTTCATCATCCTCGTACCCGACCCGGTCAATGAAGCGCTGGTACACCGGACTATCGGGAGAGGAATGCATACCCGTCAAAAGCTGCGACCTCCAACAAAAGAAGAAGAAGAATCTACCAAGACACCTAAGTAGATTTCCCAGCACTGGATAATCATTCTTTAACCAGGTCTCCAAGTGCAAGCAACATCATCTGACCCAAATTAATGAAATCACGACGACACCGGTTCGGACCAAAGAACCTGATCCTGTCCTTTTTGAGCTTTGTGTTCCACTTCCGATGAAGAGACGAGAGAAAACAACAAAGCGGGATATGAAAACACAAAGACAAGGATAAGAACCAAAATCAAGAGGAGCTTTAGCAAACAGAAACAACTGCTGGTACAGAAGCTAAATTTTCCATTGATGACATATAATCTCTTCGTAACAACACCAGAAGGAGACACCAGAAGGAGACGGCCAGCGCGCCGCCACTGCCGAGAACACCGCCGGATCTACAAAGTGAGAAAAACAAGATCCGACGAAGCCTCGCCCTAGAAGCCGACTCCTTTCACAACAGTACCCCCATCGCCCATCATGTTTTTAGTAGCGACCCCAACTGCCACTCCACAAGGTAGATCTAGAGTTCCAGAATCGAGAGCACTCACCAGAGAAACATACATGTCAACAATAAAAGAGAGGTGAGGAAGAGAAGTAAAGAACAAAGGAGGATATGAGAGGAAGGAACGCTTTCGACGTCAATTCAAGGAGACCCGACCCTGGATCTTGCCGGATTTTCTTACCGAGACGCTTTTCTTATTGTCTTCAGAGAGAGATAATACCCTTTTCAATTTGCTTGAGTTATATTAAGTTTCAACATTGTGACATCTTACTACAAGATGAGTTTTATATGATTGCAGATCAGTGCTGGTATTATGAATCTCATAGTGACTTGAAAGTAGATCAGAGATTGTGTACTAAAAATAAATGTGTTCAATATTTTCAGCAAAATTTAAGGATGTAATCACGATGTTGCAGAACCTCGTTAAAATTGTATCTTGTGTTTTACGCACAAATAAAAAAAATAAACTTCTATAATTCATAAAATTTGACAATTATTTGTTTAAAATGATGCCAGAGAGAGAGAGAGGACAATTAGTTGACCTTGATAGAGTGGTCCATTAGTTGACCTTGATAGAGTGGTCTATTGTGAAGTCCCTTAGTAATTATAGTGAACTGTTATAGTGAAATCCCTTAGTAATTATTTGTGAAGTGATTTGTGATCATCATATTGATTTTGAAATAAAAATAATGACATGTCTTAGTATAAAATATGACATGCCTTGAAGTTATTTATGACATAGACAATCCCATTTAATGTTAATTTATTTTTTGGTAAGCTTTTCAGAATATGATGATAACTCATATTAAAGTAAATATATACAAATATAACATTAGATAATATAATTGTAGAAATATAAAAATATCTTACAAATTTTAAATTATTGTTTAATTTTATTTTTATAATTATACATTTTTATAACTAAAATATTCTTCAAAATTTTATGATTTTTTTAAAAAATTTAATATTCCAATCCTAATACCATTAGTTTCCTTTTGATATCTATAAAAAATTTAAATACTATTTAGTTTTGTTTTTTGGTAATTATAAAACTTTTTATATATTTTATTTTTATTTTATATAATATTTAATTTATTTTCACCAAAAGAAATAGATAAGATATATTAAAGATTATAATTTTAAATATATACATATTTATTCTTAAATATATATTTTAAGAAAACAAAATTATTTTTTTCTTATTTTTTGTGATTAACTAAATAAAAGTTAAAATATAAGTAAAAATAATGAAATTTAAAATATAAACAAAAAAATACTTTTTGAATATAATTTGATTTTAAAGTTTTATTGCTGCACAATGTGTAGGAAAACACCTAGTTTATTTTGAAATGGGATGGAAAAGCCATCATTTTGAGAATATTGTTAGAATTTCACGTAAAACAAAATTAAAAAAAAAAAGAAGATAATTCTATCAAATAGCCCATTTTTAAGTTTTTGTCACAAAATAGCACTAAAATGATCAAAATAGTTTTTTTATTTTCAAATTTTTTATTTTTTACTTTTTTATTTTTTGAAATGTGAAACCCTAACTTCCAAAATGATCAAAATATTTACACTTTTAATGAAATATTTTGGTCATTTTTTTTCTTTGGAAATTATTTTTGTGATAAAAACTTTTAGTGCTATTCTAGAATATTTCTCAATTTAAAAACTAAGTAATATATAAAATCTAAATGATATTTACCTAAGCCAATCCACTAAATGTTAAGTGGTTATGACCTTGAACGAATTTAACACATTATCATATTGCATCGTCAGTATATTATGCATTTCCTCACGTGGGATAAAACTTAAGATTCAATATACGAGCTGATGTAATTCGCGTAAAGATTAAGACCAATGAGACAGGCACCTGGTACCTAGTTTCAATTATACATGAACTATTAACAATCCCGAAAGGTTATCTGTTATGGATTTATTTTTGAAAAGTCCAATAGATGGAAATTAATTTATCGTAACTATAAATACGGAGGTCATGAAAATCGAACTGAATCATTAATTCATATAATGAAGTTGATGTATACTAGTAGGTAGTTGGTACTATATTTACTTCTTTTTTTAATTTGTTTAATGATTAAAATCAATCAGTAAGAGCATCCGCAACGAGAAATCTTTAACTTAGGAGAGTCTTTAACGAAAGAAATAATTAAATAATCAGTGAATCCCACTAAAACTTAAGGATTCGATCCTTAAAATCGCTAAATAAGTATCAGTCCTTACATTATTTGCGACACGTAACGATACGCAATTAGTTGTTATTTTTTTATTTTTTTTTAAATCTGAAAAAAGAATTAAAGAATCAAAAAGAAATTTTTTTAAGGACTCCACAATTGAATCCACCGTTGTGGATAACATGAACTCTTACAATCCGGAAGGGTTATCTCGTATTGATATATTTGCAAAGTCAATGGATTGAAATTAATTTTACCTATAAATACGTAGATCATGATAATCAAACTGAATCATTAACCAAGTGAACAGACAAATTAAGAAATCAGCATGGAAGATCCGAAGATGAAGCTCCACTGTGGCTTTCTCTTTCCAAATTTGGCAACTATGTTTGGTCTCCATGAAAAAGGTCTTGACTTCGAACTTGTCTTCGTAGATTGGGTTGCTGGTGAATCCAAAACAAAACCCTTTCTTACTAATCTCAACGTACACCTCTCCAAACCCTTGACAATTTATTTCTTTCCTGTTTTTCTAATCTTTCATTCATTACTTACATAAAGTTTTGTTCTATGACTATCTTTTTTTTTCAGCCATTTGGTCAAGTCCCGGTTCTTGAAGATGGGGAACTTAAACTTTTTGGTAATAAACATGTATTTATATCATTTATTGTTTAGATTTGATTTGGTGATAAATGATTACTAAGAATTAACATCTTTTTTTGTGATGATAAATTACCCACTAAAAACAATCAAACTCTATAGTCCAAATCAGCTATATATATATATATTAATTCAAGAAATTTCAGAGGAAACTCATAATCTCCTTCGGCCATGGGTAAGAGTCGATTGCTAAATTCTCTTCTTACAGACTAGAACATGGTACCTCTTTTCTTCAGCCATAAAATATATATATTCAAAAACTTTTGTATATATTGGGGAAAAATATGAAACCTAACACATGTATCAGATGAATCAATATATAATGGGTAATTAGTTTTTTTTCTTGAATTACTCATTCTAAAATAGATCAGTGATGGTTCATAACATGATTGACCACTATGGATGCTTTACGTACCAAAAAGTAGTATTTGTTGTTACATGAATTTTGTGTATTTTTAACGTGTTTTAATTTTCTACAGAATCAAAAGCGATCACACGATACCTAGCGGAACAATACAAAGACATTGGAGCAGACCTATTGCCAAATGATCCGAAAGAGAGAGCAATAGTATCTATGTGGATGGAAATAGATACAAATCAGTTTCTTCCTTTAGCATCAACTCTCATCAGAGAACTCATTATAAAACCATATCAAGGGTTAGCCACTGATTTTACATCTGTTCAAGAAAACAAAGAGAAGTTATCAAAAGTCCTAAACATCTATGAGGCTCGTTTAGGCGAGTTTAGTTACTTAGCCGGAGAAAGCTTCACGTTAGCTGATCTTCATCATCTCCCACCCATTCATTACATGTTGAAAATGGAAGAAGAAGGCGTGAAAGACTTGATCTATTCACGCCCCAATGTAAACGCATGGGTTCAGAAGATGAAATCCAGACCGGCTTGGCTAAAAACAGTCGTACAAGGCGATCATATCTTTGAGTTGATGAGGCAACGTCGTCTGCCTATTCAGTTTGAGTCATTATGTCACGATTTAACCGCTGTGGCTCAGACAACTGCGATGGTGACTGGGAACAATTAAGTAACCATTAAATCATCATGTTTGGTCCATTGTATGATCCATATCATGTGTGTTTTCTTTTTATCCAAAAATATCATCATGCATGCATGGTCTACTATATGATTCATTATGTGTTTTCTTTTTATTCAAAAATATCATCACACCGTTGTGTGTTTGTATTAAAAATAATACTTCACCTTGTGATATAAAGTTTTAGTTAGTATTATTATTATTACTACTACGGTACATTTGGGAAGTATGTAACTATTATGAAATATAGTTTCCAAAGAACGGTTTGCTAATTATATCCTATTCCTCAACACCATTCAAATAGAATCAAAAATGTCCACAGCATAAAAATAATGAAGTGGAACAAAATTTTGCAGTGTATTATTTAATATGTAATAAAAAAAAAGCGATTGGCAAATTCTAGACTACGTGAGATTATTGGTTTGTGTATTTTAATGGATTTGGAAATTTAAACTAAATCAAGTGTTATTGGTTCTATAATTTTAAAATTTATATTAAAATAATGTATTATTGGTTTCATCATTTATAAATTTTAATCCAAATTGTTATTCAATCATACGACTAATGGATTTGTAGATATTTTTTTGTTAAAGATATAAAAACTCAAATTCCTAGAAAAATCTCTAGATTCATAAATACTAATTAAAATTTATATGTTAGATTTGAAAATCTGAATTTTACTTGGATTTGTAAATAGTATATATAGATTTTCTAAATCTGTTAAAATACATAAACCACTAACACTTTCATACGTATTGAAAAAAATAAAAATAAACTAGTTATCTTGTCTATAAAAATGAAAACAAATTATTAATCTACATAATCGACAATGATACAATATATATAGTGTTCGTGTATATACCAAGTGCACAGAACAATCTGACTGTTCGATGTCTTTCTTCACCTATAGTGTATGTTAGTTTACTTTCATAACCAAATTGGTTTATACTTTTTCTTTATAATCTTCTTAAATTACCTGTAGTATCATTTTCCATTTTTAATTTAATTATATTTATTTTTAATTTTAAAGAGATAAACAAACACGTATACTCATAAAATTAATTAATTTAGACTTATAAGTTTAGATTTGTGGAATGAGGATTTCGAAGGTGAGTTTAAGATTTAAATAAATAAACATATACTTAAAATTTAGAAAATAAAAATTTTAAAATTATTTTCAAAAAATAATTTTTGAACTTCAAAAAGAAAATTTTAAAAATAAATTTTAATATAAAAAGTTCAAATTTAAAAAGGTATAATTCAAAAATTATAACATTTTTTCACTTTTATTATTTATTTAAATAATTATTTATATTTATATATCTAAGTAAAAGAGTTTTTTTGTCTATATAATAAACTTTATATTTAAGTATTTTTGAAAATATCCCCTGAAAAATGTAAAGATGAATAAAGGTAAAAGTAGAATTCACTCTTTTCTCTTTTACTTTCATGTTGACAAAAAAACATAGTGTTGGTGTCGAAATCAAAATTAAATGTAATAAAATACGTATTAAAAAAATTCTAACAATAGCATACATTTTAATACTGAGAGCATCTTGGTTTAGCATTTTAATAGTGTTAAATGTATTTTAATTTTTATTAAAAATATTTAGCTTATATTTCAAAATATTTTAATAATAGATTGATATTTTATAATATTATAAAACAATTGTATTATAACTTTATTTACGACATAACTATTTATCATGATTAAAAAATTATTGTTATTTATTAAAATTTTAAAATGATATTAACATATAATTTAATAATATGAGAGTGTTAATTTTGTAAAAAAATTCATGATAATCTACTAAAACTCACTTTTTCACTTAATGAAAACTTTTTTTATATTTTTGTTAGCAAAAACGTAAATTTGTGTTTTCGCATTTTTTTTTTCATTATGCAACTTTTGTTAATTGGTAAAATAGTTGTGAAATTGCGTTTAAAATGCTATTTCGCTATTTCGCATTTCCGCAACGTTCCCAATCAGAGCCTATATATAACGAAATATGAAGAAACAAAATTGTACGAGAGTCCACAAAGCAGAGGAATATTATTCTGTGGCCACGTCAGACTTCAGACTAGCATTACTATTACTAATATGCACCCGCACACATAAGATAAGCCCAATCAGTAAACTCCGAAACGATCCGTTGAGAGAAAAGAGTTAAGAGGATCCCTTTGTAACGGCTACTTCCCCCATTTCTATATATCCCTCAAACACTCAAAAAAAAAAAAAAAAAAAGAACGACACCAAAAAAACTCTTTCCTCTTCTCTTCTCTCCCTCTCAAATCGAATTTTTTCTCTGAAACTTTCTTCTCTGTTAATCAATCAGATACACCGATCTGAGAAGATGATCAAAGCCGCCATGGATCTCGGTTGCTTGGATTTGGGATGCCTTTCAGTCTCTGACAAGAGAAGCGGCGCCGATCCTCTTCAGTTCTCGTCTTCCCCTTCGAAACCTGGGCAGGTAATTTCTGGTTACATCGGATATTGAAGTTTCTTCCCGTTGAGGCTTTGTAATTTAGGCTTATCGCTTTGGAATCGAATGTAGCTGAATTGGATTTAGGTTTTTAGTAGTTCGTTAGGCTTATCGTTATGGTGTGGAATCGAATCGGATCTAGGGTTTTTGGTTGCTCGCCTTCGACGAATCAGTAATTCTATACCAAGACGTTAGGGTTCTGCGTATATATCTAAAACTTAGCTTGATTTTGCAATCTTCACTCTCTGTTTGACTACTTAGTGTTAAACCTCTGTTCAAGGTGCTGCTTATGTGCTTCTCTTTATTTATATATCTCTGGTGGAATGCAGAATAAATCACCAAGAGAGACTTCAGCTCTTAGAAAATCACAATCAAAGAGATCGTCTTCTCAACGTAGATCCTCACCTCTTGGCTGGTTTCCACGCAGAAAAGGAGATTCATACTTGAATAGGAAGATCAAGAAATTACAGGTAAAGGTTATATTATTGACTGGTAATAACGTAACGAAGTGTATGTTCTTGAATACTGAAAGTTATGGTGCGGTGTTTGTGTATAGGAGGAGGTTGGTGGAATGAATCAGACTCTTGATGAGACTCTTGGCGACTCTAATCCACACTACTGCAAAATCGTAAGAGAACAAATGGCTGTTAGAGAGGCTGCAGGTAAGGCCATGGAGCTCCGCAAAGCTGCTCTTGTTGAAGCATCCTGGTGTAGAATACTTCGAGCTGCTAGGTAACTTGAACGTTTTAGCATCCACCAAGATTGTTTTTGGGTACCTCTAAAGTTTTTGTCTTTTCTTGGTTTGATAGGATTCCGAGTTCAGAAGCAGAAACTTTGATGGAGAATGCAGAGAAGGCTGCAGTGGAAGCTTTTGAAGCGGCGTCTGCTTTGGGAGTTATAATGCATGATAAACCAAATAGCTCAAGGAAGCAATATAAAATAAAAACATCAGGAGCACATGGAGGGGGCTCTCCTACTCATACCGTGACAGCTTCTTTTGAAACTGCATTTGATGTAGATAAAGAAGTAGCAGCTGCTGTTAAGACTGCATTTGCTAAGCTTGCAAATTCTCCCTCTCTCAGTAAAGCCGAGACTAAAGATCTGCTGAGGAAAATCAGTGAGAATCCTGATCAGCGTGATAATCATGAAATCACTGACATGTCTTCAGAGTGTGACACGGAGTCTGATTCTGAACTTGGCGATCTACAAAAGGTTGATGAGGAAGTGGCTGAATGTGAGGAGACTTCATCTTTCAAAATGAGACAGCTAAAAGTCAAGAGGCGGCAGTCTTTTGGGAAGTTTAACAGGGAGAAGCTAGTGGATATGATGCTTGAGAGGCTTCAGGGATTACAAGAAGATCAACTCTCAAGTCTTGCCTCTATAGTTGCAACTTGTGGTTTAAGTGAGGCATTAGCTGAAGTTGGTAATCAGAGGCTGCAGACCACAAACATCGAACCAACTGTTTCACATCATGTGAATTCTACTTCAATGGATACAAGATCGAGAAGAGATTCTAAACTTGGGTCTTTTACTGAAGGAAAAACAACAAATGATGGAAAAGAGACAGAGATTCCGAGTTTGGACAAGTATCTAGTCAAGCACATGACCAAACTTGAAAGAGAAGTGTATGAAGCCAAAAGGGCTTCAAAGGATGTATCTGACAAAAGCAGAAAAGTTGTTCCTCAAGGTGTTACAAGTGAAACTGTTCCAGATCTAGGAAGCATCCTTGTGAAACATTCTTCAAAGCTTAAGAAAGAGATTGAAGAAGCCAAGAAGAACCCCGGAGTAAATCCTAGGGCGTACCAAAGGAACTCGAACAGAAGCAAAGCGCCATTGGATCATGTCCCAGACTTGGAAAGTTTGCTAGTGAAAAAGCATGTTTCGAAATTGGAGAAGGATGTTGAAGAAAATATAAGGAACTGCAGGAACATGTATGAGAACGTAAAGAAACCCGGAAAACAAGATACTGGAGCAGCTAATGTGCCTGAAGTTTCCAGCCTGGAGAGTTGTATGGTTAAACATGTCTCCAAGCTAGAGAAAGAAGTTCAAGAAGCAAAGAAGAGAAACAAAGACGATCTTGAAGCAAGAAATTTGGAAAAAGTTGAGAAAAGTTCTCCTCTGCTGACAGACGAAAAAGAAAACATGGACTTGAACAAGAAAGCTGAGGGGCAAGAAGAAAGCCTAGACAAGATCTTGGTCAAGCCGGTGCATAGACTAGAAAGAGAGAAAGCCGCATCAGAAGCAGTTTATGGAAACCGGAGGATCAAACCGAGAAAACAAGCTGAAAAGAGTGAGTCAGATTATGAGAGTTTGGACAAAATTTTGGTGAAACATGTTCCAACGCTAGAGAAAGAGAAGATAAGGTTCAAAGCAGATAGGGAAGCGACCAAAACTGTAGTAGAAGAGAAGGAGAACTCAGAGAGCAACAATGAAGGGAGCATGAAGACGGTGAAACCGATTCTGACCAGACGACAAATGAGGGATAGAGAGATACAAGAAACGTGGGGTGGTTTAGGTCTTGGTGAGTCAAAGAGACCTGAAAGCAAGAAAACTGAAGTTACAGAGCAGTTGGGAGAAGAGACAAGACCAGTTCTTACCAGAAGACAAGAGAGGGACAAAGAAATGCTGGAAGCTTGGGGTGGTTTAGGACTTGGTGACTCAAGCTTGTTAACAGTTAACAATAATAAGCATAAAAGGAAACCTGAAAGCGAGAAGATGGAGACAGCAGGACCAGTGTTAACCAGAAGACAAGCAAGGGACAGAGAAATGCAAGAAGCTTGGGGTGGGTTAGACCTTGGGAACGCTATTCGACCGAGTCTGTCAAAACTGGAAAAAGAAAAGGTTCGTAGTTTACGTTTCTTGCATATTCACAAAATAGTGTTTCGCTAATCATTTGAGCTGGCTTTGGTTGTTTTATGTTCTCTCATTTGCAGGCTGCGTGGATTAAAGCAGAGGAAGAAGAAAGGACTCGTGGAAACTAATGGGAATTTGAACTCAATGGAACAGGACATATCTAGAACAATTGTAATAAAAAGTCATTGTCCAATGTCCATACGGATCTAGCTATTTCAAGATTATTGTGTAAATTTCAGTTGGTAACAGTGAACTGAACCGGGGAACATTGGAAAATTGTAAGAAAATTTATTTTGTTTGTGACAAACTTAAAACGTTTATAGCAATTATTGCTGAATAAGACATGGGTAAAAAGACATTTACCATCAAAGAAAATAAAAATTTGCGCAAAAATATTGCAGAACTAGTAACTACTAAACTTAAATTCTACCAGATAAATGATCAGATGTAAGATCACATTTTCTCATTTAAGTGATGAAAATTTGTGAACAGATAAATATATGAAGTAACAAAAATATACAAACTGATCATACCATTGGCTGGATTAGATATAACACTAGTCATAACAAAAACAAATCAATGTATTCATGAGAAACCAATGGAATTATGTAATATTGTATATATTGAATAATTACTAACATTTGTTATTTAAGGCTGCCAATGCAATTATGCATAAAGTTTTTTTCTTTATAATCAAATTAAAATTTGTATCTTTTAACACTGGTTAAATCTTTAATTACATCCTCGTATCATTTTTTTAATCTCTATTACATAGGTTGTTGGGATAAATAATTTTGAACAATCGGCATTCGATTCATATCTAGATAAATCTCGGGCCAGTTCTTGCATCCTCGTAAAATAGATTCTTTCATATTTTAGGATATGTAAAGATATACTTAACATTCTACTACGACAATTTATATAAAGGAGATTCAAATCCCAGAACAAAGAATTGACTATTTAAGATATCAATTAAATAGCTAGGCGGTTAAAAGTAGAGTTTCTAATTCAAATTGTTATAATCCCGACTATAAATATTAATAAAATAATACTTTTGATCTCTCTTTCTATTTATTATTTACTCAGATCACTTTTTTTATAGTATCAACAGAGAGGATGCACAAATTTATCATAACAGTTTAGCGCTACAAGAAAAAGGATACCAAGACTAAGTGACAATGACGGAGAGTGAGCATTATGCGGCCAGCCAGGTTGAAACCGAGTTGAGAGCCCAGATCGCAGCTATGCAACAACAGATCACCGAGATGCATACAACTCAGAAAAGCAACGCCTCTACGGATAACCTCATACTCATCTCGAAAGTCCAAACATTGAATATATGATGGAAAAACACTCAAAACTATTAGAGCAAAACGCCGAAAAGCTACCACAGCTCGAAGCCGAAAACTTAGTTCTCCGAGAAAAGAACTCCACTCTCAACATGATGAGCAAGAAACGATGCAGATTCCGAACCCATATCCCATATATGCAACCCCTGGAAAATCCGACTGAGGGAGTCAAACACGGTTCGACAGGCTCCACTACTGAATGTAGAACCAACAAATGAACCGACACCCTGGGGAAAAATGAGTAAACCTGGAACGAGATGAAGAAGACTCTTGACACATATACTGATATCGAGATGCAAGAAGCAGCCGTGACGAAGAAATTGGTAGAAACATATTATCTTGAACAAATCTTCTCCAAAAAGTTTGAAACGGTCGAGTAACTAATAGAAAGATTTCCGGGTGTTGTGCCCCAATCAAAAGAAGTGTCGCTTCGCAGATGAGATTGCTATTGTGGAGATGCCAAATAAGTTCATCTTCCGGCACCAGCGATCTAAATAATGATGTAGCTCAATACAAGCAACAAATTTTACTATAACAATCCATAAATAACTCAGAAAACTACCATGTGCAAGTGTTTTGGCTTAACTCTGACCAGACCTGGACTGCAATGGACATCAACCTTCCTAACAGATGGTACACTCCTTTGCAGCCCTAACCGACCAGTTCATGGTAAAATTCGCGAGTAGCAGGAACGATCCTTATGAACGATCTTTTCTTAGCAGATATTGCCACCGGGAACTTTTGTAAGAAGTTAAAGCGTTGGTTCTCGTACTTCTCAACATATTCTCTGAAAAAAATAAACAGAAGCAGTGGGTGAAATATCAACCTTAAGAAGAGGCATAAAAGAGCCAGAAATCAAAACTTACCCCAAAGACTACTGCACTCTAAGATTTTTGTGCTAATAAAATACAGAATTTTCCACCATTTAAGAGGAAGACTAATAAAATTCGGAATTTGCCACCGTTTAAGAGGAAGACTACTAGCCAGAAGAATATCCTACTCACCCTTGGTATAACTAGGATGAGAAAGAGTTTATAACATATAAAGATACATTATGTGTTTTTATTACATTTCATAACACATTATGCTATAAGGGTATTTTTTCTGGTTGAAGACATGATTGTCTTCTAAAAAGACAAATCAAGTGTGGGTATATATGTAAATAGACTTGTTTTCTAGTTTGACTAGTTAAGCATTTAAATTTTGAAAACATTTTTTTTCTTTTTTTAAACCGTGGACACGAAACTAAAACTTAAATGAAGCATAATATTTACTTGAGTCCTCCCAAAATAATTAAACTTATTTTTTTTTCAAGCAGTGATGGTGAAGAGTGACGGAAAATTACGAATAAGAAAATGTTGGTGAGAGTGACGGCCCATACGACTACCAAAACATGTACCTAACATGAGAGAGGTTCTGTTGGTGAAAGAGTGACGGAAAAGAGTGACGGAAAAGAAGATGTCTTTGCGAAAGAAGTGGGCTATTAAGAGGAAAGATAAAGGTGAATTCTTTGTGTTGCTCTCATCCCAGACAGTTTTGGGTTTCTCCGGCGAGAACAATGAGTGTTTCGGGTTTCTCCAGCGAGAACCGTGAGGATTTTGATTTGGGGGTTTTGATTAAGGTTTCAACTTGGGGGTTTTGTGAGTGAGGATTATGCAATTAGAGTTTCGATTTGGGGGTTTATGGTTTGGATTTGTTGGTTAGGGTTCATAATGAGAAGTTCAATAAGGTTTAATATTTGTTGGTGTGTGTGTGTGTGTTACAGAGACGGCACAAACAGAGGAGGTTGTTGTAAATGAGAGGTTACCGGCGCGTTTTTTTTGGTGAATGCCATGTACAATGGTGGACGTGTACATTTGTACAATTGTGTGTGTATATTTGGACACCGAAAGTTGTTGTACTTGTGTACGCATTTGTTTATGGTACATGTGTGTGACAATTACAATGTGTTTGTATGCTTAGATTACATAGACAAGTATTGATGTTTCTTGTCTTGTTTGTGCAGCTTAGTGTGCAGCCGATGGCTGAATGCGGGAAGGATAAGGAAGAAGACTGGGGAGTTTGACTGTGAGATCAACGATAGCAATATGTATGTTGGTGGATTAATGTAGACATAACAATATGTATATTGTGTTTTTCAGCATTTTAAAGACTTATTGTAATATGCAAATCGGATGGTGGTAGGCTTCTTTTGTTGTTTTATTGTATGATATGGACGAAACATGATTGTAAGAATGATGATTTTATTCCTAAATATTTGTATATTTTTATTGGGTGTTTCATTTTAAAGTTTTATATGATGGTTGTTTGTAAGTTGTGTACATTCATATACATATTCATATGATTTTGCTAAGTTGTGTACATTCGGTATAGTTGTACACATGGAGATGATAGTCAACATAGAAATATAGTTTGGTGCTTGAAAATGTCCGGGGGGTGGGTCTTTGTTACATGTTTGATATGTATATGTCAACATGCGTACATAAAAGTTAGGTACTTGTGTACGAGATAAAGTAAACGATGGTTGTATAGATGTACAAATGGATAATTTATACATTATGTACAAATGTATGATCTTTGTGTGGTTATGTGTAAACATTTGATATATGTTAAATATTCGTATGCTTTTATTGGGTGTTACGTTTTAAAGTTTTATATGATGATTATTTGTAAGTTATGTACATTCAGATAAATATTCATATGCTTTTTTGGTTTCTAAGTTGTGTACATTCGGTATAATTGTACACATGGAGATGATAGTCAACATTGATATGTAGTTGTGAAAATGTCTGAGAGGTGGGCATATGTTACATGTTTGATATGTGTACGTCAACATGCGTACAGAGAAGTTAGGTACATGTGTACGAGTTAAAGAAAACCATGATTGTATAGATGTACAGATGGATAGTTTATACCTTATGTACAAATGTATGATTGTTATGTGGTTATGTGTAATCCTTCCCTCGACGTCACAACTTTCATCTCTTCTCAGCCACACTGCGGCACCACCGCCTTCATCAACGCTGCTACTGGCCACATCTTAAGCTTCTTCGATATCTGAAGAGTCGTCAATCGTATCGCCGAGTGTATGCTCCATGAAGTCGGAATACATATAGGCAACATCGTCCTCATTCTTTCTCTAAACGCCATCTACATTCCTGTTGTATACCTCTATGTCATGTTTTTCGGCGCCGTTCTCACCACCGTGAACACTTTCAACACCGTCGGTAAGATATCTAGAGAAATCGCAGATAAGAACCCAACACTCGCCTTCACGACGGTCCAGCCTAGCACCTAAACTCCTCGTCGGTATCTCCATCGTTCTCATTGAACAAAACGAAGAGGAGTGCATGGAGCCGACTCACAGAATCGTTGGTATCATATCTGAGATGATGAAGAAGGAAGCTTGGATTAATTAGTAAATTTTTTAATTTTTATTTGGTAAACACAGAGAAAGAGAAAGTCGATGAGGACGGGAAAGAGGTGAAAATGAAATTGTTAACTAGGGAATACAATATGGGCTGTTGAAAATAGTAGAGAAAAAAGTTGATCCAAAGGTTAAGATCCAAAGGTTAAGGTTAAGATTAAGTAAATCTTTCTAAGATTAATGGTAGATAAGTGTCTTATCCAGATTTGGGTGAATAAACTAAACCGTTGGATATAAAAGGAGATCAATGGTTGAGAAGTGATCTCACTAGAAGTCTAACTATTTTCTACTTTATGGTTGAGATGTAACGAATAAGTAGGGAAGAAAATGGAAGAAAGTGTGTTTGTATAATAAAGTATCTTGGAGTGTAAATAAATGATAGGAAAGTGACCCAAATTGAAAATATTTCGATGAGAAATACATGCATATATTCAGAAAATAAGTGAGATCATAGGCGTAGATGACATAAAATAAGCAGGAAACCTACACCTAATATCACCTTCAAAATATTCAAATTTGGGAGAAATGCTAAAATTCTTAGCTGGAGTTCACCTTCTATAGTTCTATAAAGACACATATTTAAATATCTTCTGTTGTATGACATTAGAAAACAAAATTGAGTGTAATCAACTCCTTTACCGTTTACACCACCAAAACAAATATAACTAATTTTGTTGTGCAAACACTGAAACTTAAAATTGAGGAAGAGAGTTGTTTCCAGCACTGATAATTAGCAATGTACCTCAATATGGGTCGAACTAGCAATTAATTAACTTTCGGCTAAACTAAAGATATTTCCCAAAGTTCTTCACTTTTAAATGAATACTGAAATTTGGGTATAACGAAAACTCTTAGCTGGACTCTACATCCTATAGTTCTATTTATAAACCTATTTATGTATCGACAATTAAATGAATTTTGTCAAGCTGAGAAATATCTAGGTTTTGATTTTTACTGTTATACATATAGAACACTTATCAAGTATGAACTAAATATTTGTTTCTAACAAATTAATATTTTTTGACTTACGTTAGTGTGTTTTGAATTTAATTTTGAAAAATCACATTTTATTTGCTTACCAGACTTTTATATCAAAAATTGACCGTAGATCACTAATTCAATAATGTAAATAATTGTATACACAAAATATTTTTTTTTTACGTTTTATAAATTTAATCAATTTCTTTCATAGTCAATGAGTATCTTTTAGTACAAAATCAGCATTGGTCTTATCAAATATGGTTTGGATTAGTATAGATTTCCCTCAGTTTTATAATCCACAAGATTGTTGTTCTGTAAACTACTGTCGTATCTCAATCCCTTATGGCAAAAGTGACAAACCTATACAATTATAAAACTGAAACGACATTACTTACAATCTTACACTAATTTATATTGAAAAATCGAGCAAATTATCTGCACGTGTTAAATCTTGTAACAAGATTTCAAATTATAGTGTTAGCTGAAGCGTTGTACTCTAGTTGTTTGTACTCTAGTTAAAATTTGATTGTATTTATTCTAAGTGAATATTCGTGACGAAACGGAAACTTGAGTCTATTCAAAATTACTTCAACTGCATTATTTAAAGGGAAATATACATTTATTCAGTTCAAACTAGAGACCCACTTGAGCTTTATTTGTTTCCTATAACTGTTAAAACGTATAGAGCTTAATTTGAAAGATGCATCAAGACCTACTCAGGTAGGTATACAATAGAACCGTCGTAGAACCTACCTCTAATGTAACTAATAATTTCTTACCTGGGACCCTCACTATTATGAATATCACTTTATTTAAATCTTGATTATGTATACCTTGTAAATAATCATTGATTAAGAACATCATTAGGGAAGAATATCTGTAAAAAATATATTCTCATAACTTTTCCTTTCTTTATTACTCCCTCTGATTTTAATTGTAACTAGATCTGGACCCGCGCGCCAGCGCGGGTATTACGTTTGCGTTTCTTTTATTAAATAATATAATTAAATGATGTAGTTTTAAAAATAATTTGTTTATGTGTTAAAACATATATTTTTTGAACCCGTATCCGAATCCGACTCAAAAAATCTGAACCAAAATCCGAACCAAAGTAGCAAAATACCCAAATATGTATGAATTATGAGAGATTATATATCCAAATCCGAACATGTAATACCCAAACCCGAATGAATATCCAAAAATAACCGAACTTATTTATATTTAACTTTATATTTCTAGTTTAGTTCTTTAATTTTATTTAAATTTTTTATATTGATGTTACTCATACTTTAATATCATATAATATATATATATATAATTATTAATATTAAACACACAATAAATAAATTGGAAAAGACAAGCATTAAAATAGGAAGCTAAGTAAAACATAATAAATAAACTGAAAAAGACAAGCATTTAAATAAGTAGTTTATTTAATTATATCAGTGGCATGGAAGTGTAAATAAGTATGAAAACTCAGGGGCATTTTTTATTGGGTACTTCCCTTTTAATAAGATAGACTAGTTTTGTCTAAAAACACAAATATTTAAAAAGATGTTATTTTTAAGAAAATATCATTTAATCAACTAATTCAACCAATTATAAGAAATTTAACATTATTTCATTGATCACACAACATCTAATAAATAAAAAATGCATTGAAATATGTAAACTACTTATATTGTGAAACAAATTCCTTTTGCTAAAACTATCTACAATTAAAAACAGAGAGAGTAATAAATTGTTAAAGATCATTTCATATCCCATTTTATTTTTTACTTTTTGCTTCATTTTGAAAGAAGTTGTATTTCAACCCTACTTTATTTTTTTACTATAAAATGAAGTAGTGAACAATGTTATTTCAAATTTAAAGATCTATTGTGTATATCTTCATTTTTCTAAAATGAATTTTTCAAATTGTAAATTAGTCCGTAACTTTTACTTATTTTTATCTCTTGTCAAAATAAATTATACATGTTAACATTATCTAATTAATTTCAAAACTTTGACTATTATTTTCATATAATAAAATATTTATATCCAAGACCATATGAATATTCATTTTAGAAACTTTTAAATCAATTAAAAAGAATCAAAGATAAATAAGCTTATCTCTTACTTCTAAACAGTTTTGTTAATCACTTCTAGAAATTTTTATTTATATGGTGTTTTTTTACAAATTATGATATTTTGTGTTTGTATATTCATGTTATGTAATCAATTTATTATATGATAATTTTAATTTATATACAATAATAATTATGTTGGATTATTGTTAGAAAAATAGTTGGATACAATTAGTAAATAATAAAAATATAAAATTTATTAGTAATTAATGATAAGGTGAAGATGTAATATATTTAGAATATTCTTTTTACGAGAAAGAAATGAATGTAAACAAATTTCATTTTTTTCTTCAAAAATGAATTTCTGAAAATAAAATAATGTCAACCATTGAAGATGTTTTAAAAACTCTCTTATTTAATCATCGATGCGCCTGCTATAAGATTTTATAGATGGTTTTCTAGATTTTTTTTTGAAAATAAAAAAAAATAGAATACACATTTAATAGATATTTCAAGTAGATGTAAAATATGATAGGTCTGGACATTTTACCCGGACCCGAAGACCCGACCCAGAACCGACCCAAAAAATCCGGGTCCGGGTAGGACTTGAACCGATCATTTTACCCTACTGGTCTTGTTGGGGAGGACCCGTGGGTCTTGGACCCGACCCGAACCCGAAATTCGATGGGTACCCGAAATACCCAAATTTTTTAGTGTATATATACGGTATATATGGGTGTTTTAATATATTTTTGGTATTGTGAATATTTTTTTAACTTTCATATTTATGTTTTTAGGTATTTTTTATGTTTTCTGTTCATATTTTGGATAAAATTTTAGTTTTTTAGAATATTTTAATATTTTCATTTATATTTTTATGTTTTGGTTTTTTTTTGGGCTGGACCCGAATAAAACCCGACACGGAACCAACTCGAACCCGAACCGAATTTTTTTAGTTATCGTATTGGGTCCAACTATTTAAAACCAGACCCGACCCGGATCCGACAAGTCTGAACCGAACTTGAACCGAAAATATCAAATACCCGATTGGATCATAAACTCTAAAACCCAAAAAACCCGAACCCGAAAGGACCCGACCCGAATCCGATCCGAATGCCCAGACCTAGAATATGGGCTTCACCAACTAAAACATAATGTTCGATCACATATATATATATATATGTGATATTTAATATAGACATGTTGTTTCTATACTCGTTCTGACTCTTGAGTTACTACTATGGACATAAAAGTCAAAAACGAGACCCCACGAGATAAATGTTTTTTTTTTTTTTTTTTGCTAAAGGATTAAATAAAAAATATAAAATTTTATTAGTAATAAATAATAAGGTGAAGATATAATATATTTAGAATATTCTTTTTACAAAAAAAGAAATGAAAAAGAAATGAAGTAAAAAACTTTATTTTTTTCTTCAAGATAAATGTTACCAACTACTCTTTTCGTTTCATATTACTTGTCAATTTCGTTTTAAAATAAGTGTCGTTTTAGAGTTTCAAAGCAAAATTCATTAATAAGATTCTTCAATTTATTTTCCTATTGATTGAAATATGATTAGGTGTATAGGTAACTGTATTTTTATTTTAGAAATATACAAAATCATATATTTTATTAATATGTGTGCATAAACCTAGAACGACAAGTAATATGAAACGGAGGGACTAGTAAAAGAAAAAAAAACAAGTGATAGACTGAGACAGTAACGGTAACAAATAACAGCTATAAATGTATCCACAAAGCGTTGATCATGAGCCACTCAGTTCAAACACTTTTGACAATGGCTTCTTCTTCGTCACAGAGGCTTGTGTTCTTCTGCTTAGCTTGCGTCCTTCTGTTCACCTTATCTTACAACTTTGTGGCTGGTGAATCCGACAAAGTGAAGCTGAATCTTTACTACGAATCACTTTGTCCCTATTGTCAGAGTTTCATAGCCAATGGTCTAGTCAAAATATTTGACTCCGATCTCCACACAATCACTGATCTAAAGCTCGTTCCATTCGGTAACGCTCATGTCTCCGATAAGCTCACTGTCACTTGTCAGGTTCTTTTCACTTTCTCCTTTTTCTTTTTTTTTCTCTAGTTTTAGTACGCCATCCGATGTTTTGATATTCTAAAATATTGTAGAATGAACTACATTATTGGGGATCATCATCTTTACGATTTTTTGAAGTATTACTTCTCCAAAAAATATATGCTCTTCTCTTTCTTGTTGATAAACTAATTTATTCGTTCTTATTTAAATGGTTATAGTTGTTAAGTCACTTATATGTTTATTTATACTAAGGAAATAATCTACAATAGTCCTAAAACTATTTTTATCATAAAAATAGCACTAGAAAATGATTAAAATATTTTATAAAAGAGGTAAACATATACTTAAAATCAACTAATCTAGACTGTTAAAGGGTGAAGTTTTGGAGTTAAGGTTTCATATTTTTTTTTTTTAAAAAAAAATATTATTTAAAAAAAAAAATATTTTAGTTATTTTTTTTAAGACTATTTTTATGACAATAACTTAAAAAGTGTTATTTAAGAGAATTGTCTTTTATACTATGTTATAACTAATTATGCATTTTTGTGAAGCATGGTGAAGAGGAATGCAAACTGAACGCCATTGAAGCTTGCGCCATAAGAACTTGGCCCGATTCGGTATAAATCATATATTTACTTACAATATTTTTAGAATTTTAAACTAAAATGTTACAATTCTGATACTCTTAGTTCACTGTATAGGATAAAATATAAACTTAAATCTAATAGAGAGAATATATTTAAAATATGTTTAGTGAACCGGAAAAAAAGTTTAGTGAACCGGATCACCCGGGTTGTTCTGGTCACCCGTCCAACGATTTTTGGTGGTTTTTAATGATGTGCAGTGTGGAATGTGGAAAATGACTATTAGAAATTAATTTGATTGATGGTTTTTGTAACTCAGAATGTACATTACTCGTTCATAAGATGCATTGAAAACGACACAACAAACTGGGAATCATGTTTTACGCAACATGGAGGTTTGAAGGCCATCAAAGATTGTTATTCCAGTGATCTCTCTAAAACTGTAAGTATACATAAAAGCATAAATATACCCACATATTGTGTAATTATATATAAAAAATATCCCTAAAATAGTCGTAAAATGTTTTTATTACAAAAATAGTTTCCAGTGAAAAAATAACCAAAATGTTTCATTAAAAGATTAATAAACACTTATACTCATAGGGTTAAGTAATCGAGAATTAGGATTTAGAATTAAAATGTTGGGTTTTGGGATTAGAATTTCAAATTTCAAAAAATAAAAAAATTAAATTAAAATTTAAAAATAAAAACTTTTTTTTTCTTAAATATTAGTTTTGTAACAAAAACTTAAAAAAATAGATATTTGAGAGAATTGCTGATTATATAATCCTATAACTCATTAACTATTTCGTTTTTTTTTTGTTATATCAGCTCATACTTGATTATGCAAACCAGACCTTAAGTTTGAAGCCGAAACATATTTACGTACCATGGGTCACAGTCAACAGCAAACCACTATACGAGGTAGAAATCTTGTTTCAGTAAATATTACTAACCTGACTCCAGTTAATTTTTAAAACATTATCATAAAACGTGTTTGTTTTGTTTTGTTTTGTTTTTCTTGGGATGCAGCATAGTTATGATTTTGTTGCCCATGTGTGCAAAGCGTACAAAGGAAAGGCTTCTCTCCCAAAAATTTGCCATTCCTCTGCTCTGTCTAAGTCACCTGAGAGCAAAGTGGTGAAGCTTCAAGTCTCCTATGCCGATGAAGCTTTCAATTACCAAGAAAAAGACTTAAACTAAGATGGATATAAGCTTATGATATAAGTGGAATGATGGATTTAAGCAAATATTAGCGGAATCATAAATAAAAACACTTTCTAATGTTTAAGTTTACGCGATCATATATTAAACTTCAGATTTTTAAACTGAAAACATAAAAAAACATAAATAGACTGAACTATATTCAAACCATTGTCTCATACGTTTTATTTTAATTATCGTTTTAAATTTGAGCACAAATTAAGAGAATATTTAATTTTATATATTTTTAAAATAAAAATATCACTGCCAATACAACTAACTACAATTCAACCAATAAAAAATAGCTTAAAATAAAAAATTAATAAATTTTATATTAAAATTATAAAATGATACTTATTTTGAAATAAAATTTTTATTTTACAACGATAATTAAATTAAAACAGATGGAATAGTATTTAATATGAAGTGAAGTTTAAACTAACGAAAGTTACATAAAGACCGTTTGTTTCGGCTATTTTTCTTCTTTTTCTTTTGGATTGCAGTTTTCTCAACGACAAACAACACAAACGTAGAAATTAGAAACAGCATGCATTCTTCTAAAGAAGAGGAGAACAGTCTCCAACGTTCTACTCCAGTTTGGTTCTTGTGTCTTCTGTGGCAGGGGCTCAACTATCTAACTACGCGAGTTTCCTAAGCAACACAGGTGTCGCCTTGAGCATTATTTGTAGAAACCCAGCTTCAATATGTTTTTTTGATAAAACTTTTTATTTGAATGAAAAATGTTTGTTCTATTCTAAGATTATTGCTTTAATTGCATAAAATAGACAATATGGAAAACCTAACAAAGTAATTATTTTAGACAATGGGAGTGAAATGTGAACTCATAATAAATCAAATGAGCGCAAAAAGTCGAGTGAAAATGAACTCAAACTTATATTCGGCTTACATAGTCATAGTCGAAAGTCATAGTCGAACAACCTATTTCTTATATCAACTTTTTATTTTATGTAATTAATTACTACATAAATGAAATGTTAATCAAAAAGTAAATTTTTTTGTAGAGAATAAATATCGGAAAAAAAATTACTACAAAAAACAACCTTGATCAAAAGGTAAAATATTCTTTTCAATTTTGTTTTTATTTTAGGTTAATGCCAAAAAATGCAGTATTTATTTTTACTAAGATTAAAAATATATTTTGGGTATTTTTATTCTCTCTTATTCCACTAGAAAACTTAAACAACAACAATCTCTTCTTTTTATTTTATTTCAGTGAAAATAACATAGAGTAAATGTTCGCTAAGCTTCTTATTCGAACAGTGCAAATAGAAAAAAGATACAATTTTATCCTTTTATTTTGAGATTCTAATTGTCATAGAACCCTTATACTACAAAGCAACCTTTTTGGAAAAAAAAAAAGAAGAGATTTTCAAGTATTGATTCTGCACTCTTTATTCACTTCGTTTGATTAACAATATTTTTATTTATATTAAATGTTCTTTGTAATATATCTTATAATTATTCAAATTGTGTCTCTTTTTAAATTAAGACCTACATGTTTCTCATTAGCTCTGCTACTGTTGCATCTGTAATGTCTACCCCTTTGCTTAGCCATCTTTTAATTGGATGAGTCATTCTTGTTGACGAAATCGACATGTCCAGCTCTATACTACGTATAAGGTCTTCATTTTTTTTGATGGATTGGATAACCTGTAGATTGTGATTGTCCATGTGACTCTTAAGCTCGTGTTAAATACCTACTTAAAGCATGTGGTCACTGTCTTCGACCTGTGATGCTAATTGTATGCACTTCATTATGCATATATAAACTATTTTAGGGTTTCTGGATCAATAAGTTGTATTATTGTTCTATTGGTTAATAAATTCGGACCAATAAGTTGTATTCAGACCCGGTTCTATGCATGTGCATGAGGCACATAGGCAAATGATCCAACTTATTTTATAAAAATTTAGCTAGTAAAAAGGGTCAATTAATATACTCTTTTTTTTTACTTAGGTCCAATTTCTTTTTTGAACTCTTCAATACTAAGGGCCCTAATATTTTTCTTACCTCAGGTTTTGTTTTACCATTGAGCCAGGCCTAGTTGTATTCTTGCTCTATTAATTAACAAAACACTATATCTGATCTATTTTCTGGTTTTACTACATTACTTCATGTTTTTGTGGTATCACGAAGAACTCTGCTTTATTTTACCCTAACGCTCATCTTTTTAATGATGATTTTCTTAGTAGTCCTGGCATATAATCCGGATCTGGAAAACCTGACCCAACCCGAAAAACCCGGGTCGGTTCGGCTTAGGTTTCGTCTAATAACCCGATCGGTTATTATTCTCACAGAATTTGGGTTACGTTTGGATCAGGTAAAAACCCAGAACTGTTTGGGTTACCCGAGAAAGCATAAACCATCATTGCTATTCTTAGGTCTCTACTCTCTAGTCTTGGTTCTCGAACAAAAAAATCCCAGAGACAAGACGACGATTGTGATTTCATACGCTTCTCGATTCTCGACTAGAACCCTTTAAAGCATAAAGTTGGAATCCTTTAAAGAGGTTATCGCTTCGCTTTCACGGTTTCACCAAGGATTGTCTCTCTCTTATTCAGACATAACCTCTCTTAGCTTTGTCAAGGAATCAATCGAAGGTCTGATTTGAATTTTGAACTTATATCTTCTCTTATTTCTGTTCTGCAATCTATCTAAAGCAATGATGATGTGTTTTGTGTTGTGTTCTATAATCGGTCTAAAGCGATTGTGATGACTGATGTGTATCTCGGGTTTGAGAGCTTCTTATAAAAGATTTGAATCATTTGATCAGAAGGTTGAGTCAAAAAGGATGACAAGAGAGAGCTTGTATTTGGACTGCAAACACGATTTCTTAACAAGGATGACAAGAGGGAGCTTGTATTTGGACTGCAAACACGATGGAATTCAACCTACCTCATTTTAGCAAGAGCTTTGAAGTTCAGTTCAGGAATCCTAATCTACGCACTAAATCAATCATTTCTTATGAGAAATGATCCAAATTTTTTAATATTTAGTCAAAAAGTATTTATCAATAAATACCAAATAAATTTCTATCATCTATTATTCTTAATCAAAATTTAAATTAATCGTAAAAACTATATCAAATACATTATATTAATTTATATATATATGCATATTTAAACAAAATATCATTTCATTATATTTTTACAAAGAATAATCGAAATTAAATATTCAAAATGAAGAAAGTAAATTTTATGATGGAAGGGAGTAAGTTTTGATTGTCTTGGTCTCTACTATGTATTGTTTCATGTTACAACCATCAAATCAAACTGAAAGTAAACTACCATTGACCAAATGCTAATTATCATTGCCACAACGGTCATTAGAGTTGAGTCGTAAATACAAAGGTATGAGGAGGATAAGTAAAAGGGTTATAGTATTGAAAGAGAAGAGTTAAAGATGGGTGCAAAGGAGATCTAGATAAAATAAGGGAAAGAATCTAAAATTATGGAGGAAGAGATGATGTTGTTGTTTTCCTCGACAGAAATCTAAAGATGGATAAACTTTACGATATTTTCTAACTTTCTGTCTATTTTGATTTGACTCATGCTATAAAAAAATTTGGTTTTGTGTCATGAAGAACCAATGTGAGTCATAAAAGTATCATGCATAAAAACATTATTTTTTTCTAGATAAATCACGGATTTGAAACTCTACGATTATGATCATGTTTATTGACTTTCACCAATGCGGATGTATCTATATTTATGCTTCTTATGCTGAAGAATAAAAAGAATATCTTTTGGTTAATTAAAAGTAAAATACGAGATGCATAATAATGATTGTATCAATCCTTTTTTTTTCCTTAAATTTGATATCAATCCATAATGTCTATAACCAATAGTTTAATTTCATATGTTACATGCAAACCTGTAGTAGAATAATCTAAACTATAATCTAAAAAATATATGAAATTTTTATTTTGCTTGTCACTCAATTAGAAGGAAAGTTGCGAGGAAAAAAAAATAAAAGAAAAGAGAAACAAACATATAAGAATTTTTTATGTTACATGAGTATCTAAACATTGAAGCATTAATTTTAAATCTTATAATACTAAAAGACGTTAATGCTCAAATTCTAGATATGCCATATATGATCTAAAATCATCTAATTAAATGTTTATAAACTATCATGTCATTTTAAATATCAATTTATTTATTTTATTATTTATTCTATTATTCATTTGTTTTGATATAATATTTTAAAATATAGAATGAAATATTTTGGAAGAATTGTTTTTTTAATGTAAAATAACATTAATTTCTGGTTTAATATATATTAATTTAAATGTACTCCCTCCGTTTCTTAAAGATATATGTTTTGGTGTTTTCACACATATTAAAAAAATACATTAATCATACATTGTTTTTAAAAATTATAAAATTACAATGCATTTTAACCAATAGTCTTTCAATAAATTTAATTAATTTTATTGAAATTTGCAATTTTTGTATAAAAACATAAAAATACATCTTTGTAAAACAGTTTATTTTTCTAAAAATAAACATATATCTTAATGGAACGGAGGAAATAATAGTTAATGTTTCTAATTTTTTATTAATATTTTAGTAATCATGTCTAATTTTTTATAAAAATGTACAAAATCTATATATTTAATTTTTTATGTATCAGATATTTGTTTATACATCATTTTATTTTAATTTTTAAATATTATTTGAAGAATAATTAATTTTAAGTATTTATTATAAGATATATTGAATCATTTCTCTTAGTCACAAAAATATATAATAATGTAAAAATTGTTTAATGACATGGCAATATGAATATTTATAATAGGTTAATTTAATTTACCTATGTGGATAGCATTAATTTTAAATTTTATAATATTAAAAGAGTTTAATGATCAAATTCTAGATATACCATTTTTTTTTGAACAAACTAGATATACCATGTAAGATCCAAAAATCTTCTAATTAAATGCTTATAAACTGTCATGTCATTTTATATATAAATTTAATTATTTAATATTTATTTTATTATTCATTTGTTTTAATATAATACTTGAAAAAATAAAATGAAAATTTTGGAAAAATTAATTTGTTTTATTTAAAATAACATTAATTTATGTTTTAATATATATTAGTTTAAATGTAATAGTTAAAATTTCTAATTTTCTATTAATATTTTAGTAATTGTGTCTAACTTTTTATTAAAATATTTAAAAATTTCTATTTTTTATGTATCATATATTTGTTTATACATCATTTAATTTAATTTTAAAATATTATTAAAAGAATAAGTAATTTTTAAGTGTTTATTATAAAATATATATATATATACATTTGTCTTAGTCATCAAAAGATATATAATGTAAAAATTATTTAATAACATGTCAATATAAAAAGTTATGATAAGTTGATTTAATTTGTATATGTGAATAGTTCAGAAAGCTTTTATTAAGAACTTTTAGTATTAGTTTGATACTATCTATTTCTTGTTTATTTTTCAAATGGGGTTTTAATATTTTAATTAATTTCAAAGTTGGCTAACTAATATTGGCCACTCGAGTGGATAAACAAATATGGTTAGCCAATAATCTTTGAAGTATGCTTCAAGTCACATAACTTTTTGAAACTTCGCTGTTAAACAAAAACTAGATTTGGACCCGCGCAACCGCGCGGGTGTTAACTTTCATTTTTATTTAAATAGATATTTTGTTTTTATTTCAAGAATGAGATATATTCAAATATGTATATTGATTTTTCAAACATTAGTATGTTATTCAATTTTATTGGTTTTCATCAAATTAATAATTCAAAATGTTATATATATTTGTATTTTTTTATATATTATTGTTTGTTGAAATAGTCTTTGATTATTGAACTCATGAATTTTTTTAATCTAATTTGGTAAAATATAAAAATATCATCACTTCTAAAGATATTGTAACATTTCAATAAAATCTAAATTAACAAAAAATTAAACTTATATATCTTAGATTATANTAAGAACCCCTCTCTAAGAGCCCCTGGAGATGGTCTTATATATTAGACCTGACTTTTGAAATTTTATATAAATTTTTATTGTCTTTTTGTCAAACAAGTACGTATGTTTTTCTTAATTTCAACTAATATCCAACAATCCTATCATCTATGAAATGACGTCTTTTTTTTGACATCCTATGAAATGACGTCTAACGAATAGTCATTGTGATATATCATATACTGTTAAAATATACAAATCAAATTACTTTGAACCTAGCTGATTTAGAATATTTTTAAATTTTACAGTTAGAAAAGAAAAACTGTTTTTTTAATTAAAAAAGTTCCGCTACATAAAATGATAAAAGATCTAATGGTTGGCTACAAAAAATTGTGACTGCGGATGATTACAGATTTAAATATTATTAAAGAAGTTTTATAATTGGTATAATAATTAGAAATTGATGTGTTTACAGAAAGCTTATTACAAATTAATTATCATATACAACAA
Source organism: Sinapis alba (assembly GCA_012274485.2). NCBI lineage: Eukaryota > Viridiplantae > Streptophyta > Magnoliopsida > Brassicales > Brassicaceae > Sinapis > Sinapis alba. The sequence goes on along the minus strand of MU105931.1, from coordinate 71,255 downwards.
TGGTTTAACAAAAAATTAACAATACTAACAAGTTAGATAATGTTAAAATATTAGAATTATATAATAAAATATTAAATTTTAATTTAATGAAAAATATTATAAATATTAATATTATATTTTAACTATTTTGTTTGGCTTTTGTTTATATATATATATATATATATATATATATATATATATATATATATATATATATATATATATATATATATCAATGTCAAAAAAAAATGTAGCAAATAATTTTGGTTTAAAATTATTGTAATATCAATTATAATACTCCATCCGTTTCATTTTAATTGCCGTTTTAGACTTGGACACACAAATTAAGAAAATATTTAATTTTACATATTTCCAAAATAAAAACACCACTATCAATATATTTAACCACATTTCAACCAATAGAAAAATAAATTAAAATAAAAAATCAATAAATTTTTCATTGAAACTATAAAAACAAAACTTATTTTGAAACAAAAATTTTACTATACAATGACAATTAAACTGAAACGGAAGAAGAATTTGTTAATGAATATAAATTAAAATACAATATATATATATATATATATATATATATATATATATATATATATATATATTTATTTGTATTTATAATATATCAATTATTTTTTTAATTTTTTTATTTAAATCAAAATTATAAAATTGATTTAGTTATTTTTATTTACCTTCTCACAACCACAAATGCTATTTGGAATCATTGTATAAATTTGAAAAATTTAAGACGATATAAAATGATATGAAACAATTTATAATATATATTGTAATTATTGTAAAATGTCAACAGTCATCACACACAAATGTTACGTTTGAGAATGATAGCGGCAAAACCAATCAAACTCATCATATAGTGACAAATTTTATGGCTTCAAGAAGTGAATATAATAGATATATCTCTCGATGGTTGGTCACCGGATATTATATATAACTTCTTACCTGAGAATATGCTCCATCCAGATAATAGGAAGATATTTCAAGTAATTAAATAGTAAATAGGTTAGTTTGTATACTATCTTCGCAGTGTCACAGAAATAAACAATGGAAACTTGAAAAGAAAATCATTACACACACATTATTGCTTTTTAGTGTAATGAAGTTGTCAAAGTAGTTAGACAGTGTTTTGTGTGTGTGAGAGGGAGATGTGACTCTTACTTAATAAAGTCCTTTTCCTTTTTGCCAATTAATAAGAATCAAAGAGATGACATCCCCACACCTTTTCGAACAGTTTGGTTTAGTGTTTTAACTATATATCTTAGAAGACAATTTACTTTAAATTGTTTTAAAACTCTGACCAAATTAATGAACGTCGTTAACGTATACATGATGAACATGATGATCCCGGAGTTTTGGCGGTGTTCGGTGTCCGCTTTTGAATCGATTAGGTATGCATGTACGTACGTACCTAATTATTTTTATCGAAAAAAACTTATTAACATGTACTCTGATAGTGTTTTCTTAGTGCGTGTGTGTACTCGTTCGCTCGAACTCATGGGGACGTGCTGCGTGAACATACCATGCATATCGTGTAATAGAACTCTTGAATCCAGTTTTTGATCCGATTTTAGTTTGTTTTTCGGTATTTCGCTATATTAAAATAGTTACGTAGTTTGGTTTGATTTATATATTATCGATGTTCGGTTTTATACCATAAACATAATTTTATTTATATTTTCTAATATTCTGTCAATTATAGTTTGTATGATTAAAATTGATTTTATTAAAGTATAAAGATATTTGGAAAATTTGTCAATATAACGACTTTTTCAGTACTCTAATTATTAAAAATAATGTTTCTGTTTTATTTAACTATTAAAAATAGTTAGTTAAACTAATTATTATAATTTCCATAAGATAAAAATAAGAAAAGTTAATAATATATATTATTAAATAACTAAAATACAGCACAAATGTATGTCAATGAAAACTTTTACTCAAATATAAAAAAATATTCAAATTAATGTCTTAAATATTAAAATTTTATTAATAAAATAATATATATATATATATATATATTATTAATTATATTATATAATTTACATATAATTATATTATTACATTTTAATTAATCAGTTTATTCAATTTATATACCAAACCATAACTATATATTCTAGTGTTTTTCTTAAAACATTCATTCGGTTTAACGGTATTACTAAATCCAAACTAATTTCTCTATTCAGTTCAGTTTGATTTTAATTGATTCAGTTTTACCGGATTTAATACATTTAAGTGTAACCACGAGCCACTTGAGACAAGCACAAGTATGTGTTTATGGGAAGATAAAAAAAAAACTAATTATTATAGGATTACATCTTTTACAATGACATCAAATAGTGTATACTGGTTCAAGGACCAGGAACATGGCTAAACTTTTCTACTAAGTTAAAGGAGTTATCAAGGCTGAAGAATAAGTTTATTAATTTCTTGATTGTTTTTATCCCTCGATCTTGAAATATTTCGTATGATTCATTAGCAAAGATAACAAAATCATTTTATAGAGATTTGTACTATATTGGTTATTCTGTTTTGGTCTAGTTTCCCAAATCATTTCAGATTTAAGTAATAGAATAGTCGTTAAGAAAAAAAAACTAATCAAATAAGTTAAGCTAATTAAAATAAAATAAATAATTATTATTAACTTCTAAATATGTATATTCCTCTTTTAAGTGTTAATCACGTTTGACAATAAGTTAGTTATGATTTATTTCTTAACCTCTACACAAGAACCATATATATATCATATTCCTATAGCATACATTATAATTTCTTATTCACTCAAAAACCAAAACATGTCTACGAAAACACATATTACCCTTTACAAAGATGTCAAACCTTTTTAAACCGGATTGGAGAATTCAAGTTAAATTGTTTATACCCTAAACCATATATCATATACATATTTAAATGTCATTTTGTGCATAATATTATTTAACGATCCAATATAAGCGTATACACATTTTTTTTTAAAAAAAAAATTAATTTATCATTGTCTACATAAATTAATATAAAAATTACGAGTGCTTAAAAAAAATATATTATCAGATATTTTGAATTTTTATCAAATAATTGTATCAGATTGTGGGTTAATAGCGGGTTTTGAATTTTTACTTGGTTCTTTAACTAACAAATTTTCATTAATTTTGAACTGGATTATATACATGGTGTCAGATCTTCCGGTTCAACTATGAATTTTGGTCGGATATGAAAACACTACTTGAAACTTAAACATTATAATAAAACAAATTTTAAATAATTTATTTTCTAATAAATAGGTATAAGTTCATGTAAATTTATTCAAAAATATTCAACAAAAAAATATTCGCGCTTTCAGAAATAGTAATAGTTTCTAAATCGAATAGTGATAAAAATAGTGTAGATTGATGTTAGAACAATGGTGCTAAAATATGACAAGAGAAACACATTTTCAATTTAAAATCGATAATTCATATCATTACTACATTTCAATAATGACAACACATTGTTCACCAATATATAATATTTATACTATTAAATTATTTATATCATCTTTAAATATATTTCAAACAAATACCTTATTAAAAAAATAAAGAGAAATTCTCTAGGATAACTTATTTTAATTTATTTTCACAAAAATAGTCTTCAAAAAGAAAAATGACCAAAATGTTTTATCAAAAAGGTAAATATACACTTATAACCCTAGGGTTAACTAATCTAAACTTAGGGTTTAGAGTTAAAAGATAGGGTTTTGGGTAGAGTTTCAAATATGAAAAAAGAAAAATAAATATTGAAATTTTCAAAATAAAAATAAGCTATTTTAGTCATTTTTATTTTTAGAGTTATTTTGTGATAAAAACTTAAAAAGAGATATTTGAGAGTTTTTCCCAAAAACATATGATACAAACATAAAAATTCAATTGTAAAATAAATGAAAAAAAAAATCTAAATTCATGTTTTCTAAGATCGAGTCAAAATCTAATACAGTAAGTATCTTTTAATATAAGAGTTTTGGTTTCTTCTTCTTAAAATTTTGATTGATTTAAATAGAGAAATTCCCTTAGATAGTCACTTTTAGTTTGTTTATCACAAAAATAGCTTTTAAGGAAGAAAATGACCAAAATATTTTTTTTAGAAGCTAAAAAATTCATTTATATGCATTTATACCCCTAGGAAACTAATTTGGACTTTAGGGTTTAGAGTTAAGGGGTGGGTTTGGGGTTAGAGTTCCAAATTTCAAAAAAAAAAAAAAAATCAAAATTTCAAAAAAAAAAAGTTTATTTTGGTCATTTTGTTTTTTGAGGGCTATTTTTATGACAAAAACTTAAAAAGGGCTATTTAAGAGAATTGCCCATTTAAATATATGAAAATTCACTATTTATCGAAGTTGTTTTTATTGCTAAACCCGCATGATTGTTGTTGATAAATATTAGTGTTCACATATTGAAACTTTTGAGTAAAGCTCTTTAAGAAATAAGTTCAAGAGGAGCATGATCATTTCACTATTATTACCATATCACTATAACTTATAAAGAGAATATCCAGAAACAAACGTTAATTGTTTGATAAATTCTAAACTGATTGTTATTATTATTATTATTAAGAGAGCTGTTTAAGATAGCTTTGACTCTAAGCAAAAATGACTATACATGGACTAACTAACACTCACTCCGAAGAAAGAAAGTTTTGATGGAAGCTAAAAGTGACATAAGATCTTTTGATTTTCTATTAAGTATTTCATTAACGTTAATAGCAAAATACATTACTTTGCTGGTAGTGATATTATCTCACGTACGCACACACTTTGCCTATAATAAAATTTAGGAATACATAAATTGACCTATTCTTTTCTTTTCTTTTTGCCAATTCGACTGGTTTAATGGTTCGTCAGTTTCTGGATTTTTGCCAATTTGAACCAGTTTGATCTCATTTGGGTTTTGTCATTAACCCAACTCAGCTATATCTACGATTCACGATTGAACGGTTCAGTCCGATTTTAAAAACACTACTCAAAACAAAGACGAAGGGCCGAAAGCCAAGCTACAGAGTACTTGTAATCAAATAATCTATTTGTAATCAATATTATCTCTCTTTCTAAATAATAGATTTTCAAAGCTTTGTGGATATTAAATACATATATATATATGTATATATATTTATATTATAATTAGATTAATAGAAATTTAATAAATCTATTATTATTAAAGTGACAATTTATCATTATAAATTAGTAAAGGGAATAGAAAACTTCAAAAAATATCTTTACAATAATTAAAATATCTATTTTTAACAAAACAATTAATATAAATCTCCTATGTTTTTGTTTTGTTAGTTAGATTAATTTGTGGGTTAGTATATATGGAAACTATTAAGTAAAAGAGAGCCAAAGTAATCCTCAATTTAAGCCTTTCTCAAAAAAAATTATATCAGTTTAAGCACATGCAAATGTTCAATCAACTTTCTAAAAAGCATAAAAATAGGCCATTTTTCCTTAAATAGTTTTCTAATGAATTATCCTCAAGACTTTCTGGTGGCCAAACATATGTATCAGACAAGAGCCATAATCATTTTGTTAGTTAGTAGATTTATGTAAATCAATTATAGTTAAATTTCATGTCATATAAATCAGTCACGGTAATGGGTGCACTTACCATAATACATCACATAGACTAAAAACTTTACGGACCTTATCACATCTTTGATAAGCTTTGGTTTCTATTTTCAATTAATGGAAGACGCGATCTAAAAATAAAAATAAGCAACAATTTACTAAAATATTGATTTAATAAGAACAGTAATTTGATTATGAACAAAATACTCACTCAAGTAACTAGAGTTAGAGCTTACGAGAGTCCGAGATAAAAAAAAAAGACCTAATTTTCTCTCGACTACACCAGCCGCCGAACTTCTTCTTGTCTCAGATCCGTCGCTCTCCGGTGTCTGGCGCTCCTCGCCGGTGCCGGAGATGCAATCCTCTTGTTTCTGATTTCCTCTTCGCACTTTCGGAATCTGTATTATCTATTGTTTTTGTCGAATCGGGTGGGTGTGGTTGCAGATCTGTTCTTTGCAGGGATGGAGTTTAGCTGTCTTTCTGGAGGCGTTTTTGCTCTGACTGGTCCTTGCTTGAGCCGGGATGAAGCTTTTTGGTTGTTTTCTCGGACGCAACTGGTTGTTTCATCAGATCTGGTTTCTGCTCCCAAGTTCTTAAGTTTCGGTGAGATTATGCAAGATTTTGAAGAAAGTACTCTTCTCTTTACGGGCCTTGGGTGGGACGGGAGCTGTTTTGGGTTGCAACGGGGTTGTTTCAAAGAGTCTTTCTGTGATGATCTATGGTTTAATCGTTGCTACTTTCGGTCGTAGCGGATGTTGGTTTCTGCAGTGTGCAGAGCTATTTTTAGGGGTCTTCACCAACTTGTTCGATTGGTTTGTGGATAGAAGATTTTCAGGTCCGCCTCAGAGCTATAGGCCTGGTTCTATCCGTTAAGTTGAAGATTGTTTAGTTCCTCTCTTGAAGTTGCGTTCATCAGTACCGGGTTCACGGATCTTAAGGCTCTTTTAGTGGTCAGCGTATGAGTATTCTCTTCCATAATCTCTATTTTATATTTCTTTTGTTTCTCTTTTAATCGTTTGGTTCCGGGAAGTGCATGTTTGTTTCTCATTTTATGGCTCCGAAGGGATTTCGATCCTTGTCGGCTTGTGGCTCCGGAAAGACGGTTGTCTTTGCTGGCTTATGTATTTCCGATCAAGTTATCATATAATCTAATAGATGATAAAAAAAAAAGTAACTAGAGTTAACAAAGTAATTTATTTTTATTTGTTTATTATAAAAAATAATGCAAATGATGGTTGCTATTAGAAAGATCGGATGATACTGTAGAAAGTAGAAAGGGGTCAGAAACGAAACTAACTTCTGATAAAATCATAAACAAACAAAAAAAAAAATTAAGAATAAACATTCCAAACACTCTAAAGTTGATGTAAACCTCTGAAAAACCCAAAAAATAATAATATTAAAAAGAGCTCATATAAGCAGGAAACCTCAACCCCAAATCCACAAACCCCACTTGCAATTTCTCCCCCATCACTCTTTCGTCTTCCTCTGCTGCGAAGCAACAAGAACTGCACAAATCCTTCTTTCTTTCCCAGAATTTGCAAAAAGCAATCTCTGAAAGTTTCGGTTTTGATGAGTTTGGGTGAGAAGAAGAGACGAACAAGAAGAGCACTATAATGGTAGCTGGAGCAATCTCCAGCACTGACCCACCTCGAGATCGACTCAATAATGGCGGAGGACAGAGAAGACCAAGAGGCAAACAGGTTCCCTCTCGCTACTTATCTCCTTCTCCTTCTCACTCCCTCTCCTCCTCTTCTTCCTCTTCTTCTTCATCCTCTGCCATTCTCAAGACAAGTAAACGATACCCATCTCCCTTACTCCCTTCTAATCCCATCAAAACGCCTTCTTTGTTACCGAAACGGTCTCAATCCGTGGACCGTCGCCGACCCTCGGCGGCTCCGCCCGAAATGTCGGCGGCGACGAAGATGCTCATCACTTCCACGAGGAGCTTATCTGTTTCTTTCCAAGGCGAAGCCTTTTCACTTCCGGTTAGCAAAAAGAAGGAGGCTGCCACGCCGGTTTCTCACCGGAGATCGACGCCGGTGCGAGATCAGAGGGAGAACTCGAAGCCCGTGGACCAGCATCGCTGGCCCGGAGCTTCCCGGAGAGGAAAGTCCGAACCTTTTGCGCCGAGAAGCTTAGACTGTGGGAGTGATAGAGTGAAGCTCGGATCTAATGGAAGTCCTAAGGTTTCTATTAATGGAAGGTTGAGTTTAGATTTGGAAACTGGAAGAAGACCAAACAATAGTGTCTCCTGTGACTTAACTGCTTCTGATACTGATAGTGTTTCTTCTGGTAGCACAAACGGCGAAATCTCCAAGTCAAGGAACTTTATGGCTTCTGCTAGGTTCTGGCAAGAGACTAATACCCGGTTAAGGCGGTTGCAGGATCCTGGTCTATCCTCAAAGCTTGGTCTTTCCAAAAGGTTTTCTAGTGATGCTGTTCTGTCATCATCATCATCATCTCCTCGTGGTATGGCTTCTTCTCCTGTAAGAGGTGCTGCTTCTATTCGCTCTGCTTCACCTAGTAAGCTTTGGGCTACTACTACTACTACTACTTCATCTCCAGCTAGGGCGTTTTCAAGTCCAACTCGAGTGAGGAATGTGGTTTCTGAACAAATGAATGGTTATAACAGCAAGGACATGTCTTCTTCGATTCTTAGCTTCTCTGCTGATATTAGGAGAGGGAAGATTGGGGGAGATCGTGTTGTGGATGCACATTTGTTGAGGCTTTTGTATAACCGTTATTTGCAGTGGAGGTTTGTCAATGCGAGGGCAGACTCTACTTTAATGGTGCAAAGATTGAACGCTGAGGTATGGCTTATGAGTTTTTTTTTTCATTTTCCTTTTATGGATTGTAGATGCTTTTAGCCACCTGCTGCAGATTTAGAAAGGGTAATGATTTGTTCGTCTATGCTTAGAATCTATAGGTGCAAGGTTTATCAGCATTTGTGGAAACTTATTGTTTAGTACCATTCTAGGTGCATGAATGTGTTAATCTGACCCAGCTAGAATAGTGGAAGGGTAGCCTGCATAGGAAGAGAGTGAGTATAGTTAGTTCAAATCTTTCAAGAACATGGTTCAAGTGTAAACTAAAAGCCATTGTTTCTTGTGGTTTCTGGCATAACATAGAATGTGAATTTACTTTTTTTTTTGTTTTGTTTTTGCCAGAAAAACCTGTGGAATGCATGGGTATCAATCTCGGAACTGCGCCACAGCGTTACGTTAAAACGAATCAAGTTGCTTTTGCTAAAGCAAAAATTGAAACTGGCTTCTATTCTTAGGGGACAGGTAAGAATGTGAACTCTATCTATTAAGATTTAATTCTTTCTACTTTTAGAAAGAAGACATATTATTCTGTGGAATTTAGCTTAGTGATTTCTCTTACTGTAGCAAGAAAACAAAGTTTTGGTTTTGGATATAACTTAATTATTGCAGAATGGTAAATGTACTGTAACAGATTTAGCAAATGAATCTGGACTCTAGTTAATTGTTTATGTATGGTAGGTAAAAGAATGGTTATATCTACCACTAGAAGTTGGTTTGCTTACTTGCTTACATTCTGAAACTTTGACAAGGAAGCATGAGAACTGTAGTACTAGTACATCATCTACATTGCTAAAATACATATAAAAAGAAAGAATAGTATGGATGATGAAATTGCTTGGGTATATGTTAAATTGTAGATGGGATATCTAGAAGAATGGTCACTTCTAGACAGAGATCATTCAAGTTCTTTGTCTGGAGCAACCCAAGCCTTGAAAGCCAGCACGCTTCGTCTACCAATCGTTGGAAAAACCCTTGTGAGAATACCTCTGTGACATAATACTAATAGCCCTGACATGATTGTTTAGGCTTAACTTAATTTTTAAAAATTTGGTTAGGTTGATATCAAAGACCTTAAGCATGCTGTTGGTTCAGCTGTTGATGTAATGCAAGCTATGTCATCTTCCATATTCTCCCTTACTTTGAAGGTAAAATGCTCTGTCTCTCTCTGAGTGAATAACTTAAAACTGACTTTTAAAAGTTAAACACACATGTCTTTGAGTCTCTTGAATCACTTGGGTCTGAAAATGTCCCTTGTGTTTTGTGGATTAAGCTCATTGATGAATGTTATTAATCATGGCTAGGTTGATGAAATGAATTCTGTAATGGTCGAAACGGTGAATGTAACTGCAAAGGAAAAGGTTTTGCTTGAAAGATGTCAAGGTCTCTTATCAAGAGTAGCAGCTATGCAGGTGATGAATCCTTTATCCTCCTTTCTCTTCTTCATTTGATTTACTGCATTCTGATATTTGATTTGGGGTAATAAACGCAAAACAAACAGGTTACAGATTGTAGCATGAAGACTCACATAATACAACTAAGACCCATCACAAGCAGCTTGACTTGACTGACAACTGTAGAAAAGAAAACTGATCTTCCTCAAGAGAACAGAATTGTTCTTTTTGACTACTACAACAACAACTATTCTCACCAAGAACAGATTTGCTAACATGGTACCTTCTCCTTCCTCGAATCTCGACCTTATCGTTTTCAAATCAAGATTAAGGTGAGATTCGTGGGTTTATCATCGTCATCTCTCTCTCTCTACTCCCTTGCTATCTATTGCTTCTTGTAGTTCTACGTTTGATGCCTCTAAAGTAAGTAAGCTTAGTCTTGTATACAAAAGTTTTTCTCTAATGGTTCTTTGGCTTGTGTACATATAACAGATGTAGTAATGTAATGAATCACTGATTTTGTCTTAAGCTATAGACTTGCTGCCGTTTTTATAATGTTAAGATGTCTTGTCTTTTTAGTTCCTGTGCATCAAGGCCTTGCCTGTTGTCTGTTTGTTGATTAACCTTGAACGAAAATCTGTTAACAACACCAAATGAACAATAGGCACTACTCCTAAGTGAATATCCGATGAAGATTCAATACAATGTTTTAAGTTCAGTTGTGTTTCAAAAAAAAAAAAAAAAGTTCAGTTGTGATTTTTTTTTGGAGGTGGTACCGTAAATTTACTAAGCATCTCCATATTTTAAGATATTTGTACAAATGTATTTATTTTTTCATAATTTATATAGTGTTCTTACTTTGTATGAAACTAAGGTTGGGTATTGAATTTAGAAATTGAATTGAATTTGAAGGAATCGGACTTTCCATTAAATCTTTGTGTTCTTCAATTATGGATTTTACAAATTCCTTGAAATTTTTGTGTTATTCAATTTAGTGATTTTCTAATTCCATTAAATGTTTGTATTATTCAATTTTTGGTAGATTATATGGTAATTATATTCGAATGGGATTTAATGAAAAAATTTGGAAAAATTGTAAAGAACTAGTTCTCTATCTTTACGGTAGGATTTGAATATGATTTTTTATATTTTTAGATATATACGTCAAAATATTGACCATTATAAATTTACTGAAACTTTTGAAACTAAAACTTTCAGAAAGACTGGTCAATCTTTAACATATATTTTACCCAAGTATACTTCATTCTTCCCAATTATGAGCTTGTCAGTCTCAACAGTCAAAACGAATACATGCTTGCTGAGTAAGATTCCTAAAACCAGGTTGTTCCTCATGTTTAGTACATTTTTCTTTACTTGTTTCTCCTGAACAACTGCTTTTCAGTTTTCCTTTTGTATCGTTCCACCAATTATTAGGTTGTTTTCAACTATGTTGACCTCAGTCACCACTACGCAAAAGTCTTTCAAGTGAGATTTACTTAAACCTTCTCATTTCTACACTTGCGGCGTTTCATATCAGTCATTCGGTTTTCATTAATGTTAATAACATATTTGGCACAACTTCTCAATCTTTTTTAGAACCAACCTTTCATGTGGTGTATATAGTCATTGATTAAAAAGACATTTCTATTTAATATTACAACCAAATTTATCGGTTACAATGTGAAAAAAATCAAAATACAAAAACAAAATATTTTATGAAATATGTATCAAAATAATCATAAGATCAGTTGCTTTCTATAATTGAGGCAAAAACAATCATTAAAACATTTATAATTGTTAAATTGTTTCTAAACATTACAAACCAATCAAATAATAATTTTGAAACATAATATATTTAAAACGCTCAAAATCACGTAATATCTAATATAAAATTGTTTTTACAGTTTTATGAAAAATATTTACAACCAATTAATTTAATCTCTACCAAATCGTTTGCTATCTAGATATTATAAAAATATAACATAATAATATTTATCATATTAACTAAAATCATAGAAAAACTAATAAATTAAAATTTAACTAGGTGTTTTGCCCGCATATGCGGGCTTAAGCATTTATAATTATTTATTAATACATATTCCCTCCGTTTCATATTACTTGTCGTTCTAGGTTTATGCACACATATTAATAAAACATATGATTTTGTATATTTCCAAAACAAAAACACAATTACCTATACACATAACCATATTTCAACCAATAAAAAAATAAAATGGAGAATCTTATTAATGAATTTTGCATTGAAATTCTAAAACGATACTTATTTTGAAACAAAAATTTTTCCCTACAACGACAAATAATATGAAACGGAGGGAGTATATTATTAAGTAAAAATTATAATGATAAATTATTATTTATGTTTTCATTTGAAAGTTCTTACATAATATATTTTTTGAAAATTTTACTATATACTATATTCATTATTAATAAATAAATTTTTAAAATCACTCAATATTTATTTTCAATTATGTAAAATTAAGAATTTTACTTGAATAATATTTAATTTTGTATTTTTTGATTTTGAATTTGTAAATTTTAATTAACACATTTTCAGATAATAACACAATATATATAGAAATTATTGTTTAATTTTAAAATATATTTTTAAATTTTGGATAATTCTTACTATTGTCAATTTTAATTAATTATCTAATTAAATAAATTTAAAATTCATTTTTTTATTTTTAGGTATTTTTTATAAAAATTCATTAAGGGTATCAACGATATTAACCGCTCCAACTTTTAACGTGAGAGCTCGAATGCGAAAAATCACTTCGCAAATAATAGTATAGACTAGATAGCATCATATGTTCCTCAAACCTAAAGTGAAACTATATATAGACTTTCAGCTAAAGCTACAAAATACTATATTTCACACTCACACCTCTTAGAACATCTATCCTAATATTTAGTGTTTTAGATTTTTTTTATCAAATGAACGTGTAATAACATCTATTATATAATTACAGAATGACACCAAAATATTTCCAACTTAATCATAAATTTTTGAAATATAACTTTAATATCTTATATATATGAAAAGTAACCTGTATGTGGGCTACAAGATCTAGTTTATATTATGATACTTCCACATCTATTAGAGAAAAATAACTGATTGTCTGTATTCTATATTCTCTCCATTTTACAGAGTTGGTTATAAAATCATTCTACAATATTAACACAAATCTTATATATTATGAAATGTTTATTGTATTTCTAGTTATTTCTTAGTAAGACTCTGTATATAACGTTTGTTTCTATGTTCGTTTCAAACTAATTAATAAAGGGAAGTTTTATTCGAAAATTCATATTAAGATAGTAAAACACTATTAAAATATTTATTTCAGTACATAAGAAACGTCACATTAGAATTAGCAAAGTATTCAATTCAAGACGGTTTTGTGTTGTTGACTTCAGCCTCCAATGCTTCAACAAACTTATCAGCATAACCACTCAACAGTCCAGGACTAACCAAAGTCTCTTTCAGTTTCATATTATTCCTCTTCACTAAATTCCCAATCTCACTATCTTTATCCATCACAGATTTAACTGCATCCCTCAAGCTCTCTTTGGAAAACCATCCAGAATCTTCTCTATGAACTTTCACAGAAACTTCCAGTTCCTCACTCAACAACTTTGTGGTGAGAACTTGATCACCTATCTGAGGAATAAAGACAATCTGACAATCACTAACCAGAGACTCCCACATTGAACCGGATCCACAATGGTTTACAAAGCATCCTACTGATTGATGAGACAATATCAAAGGTTGTTCCACCCATCCTCCCCAAACGATTCCACGACCTTTAACCCCTTCTTCGAACCCTTCTGGTAACGCTTCTTGAATCGTTGACGAGCCTTTTGGCGGTTTAACCGCCACAAGAAATGGTAAACCAGTTAGCTCCATTCCTAAACAGAGTTCTTGAAATTGATCTTTCTCTAAAGTGGTTTGGCTACCAAACACACAAAACATAACCGAACCCGGTTCAAATCCATTTAACCAGTGATTCCATTGATCTTCTAGTGGTTTAATACTCTTTTCTTGCGGCTCACGGAACATTGGACCGGTTAAGAAAACTTTCTTCTGACATTCTCTCTCGATGAAACTACAGTATTTATCCTCGATTTCCGGGCAAGTCCTTATGGAAACTACATCACAGTTCATAATCCCTGTGGTGATCCGAGCAAGTAGCCTTTGGTAGGTCTTGGTGAAAAGAGAATAGAGGTTAGCGTCATGCCCACGTAAACCCAATTTTGAGGTAGGATAACCCGGTGGTTTGAGAAACCCTAACTCAGCACCAGGTGCAAGAGCCGTAGCTACACAAGCCGCGGATACGATCTGGTAACTCACACTCTTCACTCCAAACTCCTTCGCCATTTCTGGAACCCAATTAACAAAATCAAAGAAGATTAGGTCTGGTTTCAAGGCACGAACCTTTGCTTCGATTTGGTCGCGTAAGAGATCCATGACATCGGATATGACTTTCCCGGTCGTGTTTGGTGGGAGATCTGCGGTTGTCTCTGCGCCAACAGGGAGACCTTCAACAGGAGGAAGAGTAAGAGGGTCGAAGACAATGCTTTCAGGAAACATGTTTAGAGGTTCGAGCTGTTTCTGAGCTTTCTTGGGAAGCAAGAAAGTGATGTGATGACCTTTCTCAGCTAGTTTGTTGGCTAGATGAAGATAGGGAATCATATGACCAAAAGCAAAACATGGGTACATAAAAGCATGAAACTTAGATCCCATTTTTCTCAAGAGAGCAAAAAGAAGACACTGTTTTGAGTCTTTTCCCTCAACAAATTATAGAAGAAATGTCACTTTTTTTTTTTTTTTTAATTTAGATGCTCCTCCTCTGCTCAATTTCTCTCTCTATATATCGATTAACTTACCTCGTTTTTTAAAGGGTGTGCAGTTTTTAATTGGGATTTATTATGAGAATCATTTGCACCCCTTTTAGTTAAGTGCTACTGTTATTAATTACGCATCCATCATCTTTTCTAGTCTATAAAAAAATATAGCTTCTTTATATATATATATAGCTTCTTAAAGAACGTGTTATTAGTTTAAGTTATTGAAATGTGAATATTATGATATATTTTTCATTATTCACAAATATTTTTAAACACATTAAATTTGTACATAAATATATTATTTTGTGATTATCAATTTTAAATAAAGTTAAACTGATAGTAATTCAGTAAAAGTTTTATAATTTATTATCATTAAATAACAGAAAATTTATGGAAACACACACAAAAATTTATCTTTATGAAACAATACTTTTTTTCAAAACATTATCTTTTGAGGATAGTAGGTAGAATTATTAATTATTAGAATTTGTTGGGTTAGGTGGTTGGAATTAGTGGACGAATGTGTATCATGTGCTAAATGTCATTGATCATTGTGATAATGATCTTTTAAGATATCCGATCAAAAAAACAAGAGAAAATTTATGGAAAACAAACAAAATTTTATTTTTATGAAACAATATTTTCTCCAAAACATTATCTTTGAGGATAGTATGTACTCCTTCTCTTTCATATTACTTGTTGTGGTAGGGAAAAAATTTTGTTTAAAAAAATGTTGTTTTAAAGTTTTAATGCAAAATTTATTAATAAAATTTTTTAATTTATTTTTCTATTAGTTAAAATATGGTTAGGTGTATAGGTAATTGTGTTTTTATTTTCGAAATATACAAAATTATATATTTTATTAATATGTATATATAATCTTAGAACGACAAGTAATATGAAATAGAGAGAGTAATATTATTAATTTTTTAGAATTTGTTGGGTTAGGTGGTTGGAATCATTGTGATAAAGATCTTTTAAGATACCCGATTAAAAAAAATATGCTATATGTGAATATTATCTTTATATAATATTTCTTCTGTATTAGGTTTAGTCTATGTGCGTGAATCAATAATACATAAAACAATTTTCTAATACTCTGCTTTTGACATAGAATCATAGCAATCTGGTATTCTTGCTCCTTTTCTTCTCGTACAAACAGTCATTTGCTAGTAGAAATTTTCGGTTATAATGTATTTCCTAAACTATACACTGTACTCCATTAAACACTAATCTAAAACTTAAGAAAACAAATATGATCAGATCTTAAACACTAAATATTAACTTTTTCAAACCTCATTGCAAATATTTAACTTGCTGGATGGTGAAATACATGGGCCAAAAAGATGGCCCATTACGAGACATTTCACGGCCCAGTTAAGCTTTGTACAAGAAAAGTTAGAAAGCCCGCATTTTACCGACACAACACAGATCCGATCCTCTTGCGAGAAAATTTGAAATTCAAACGCTCCTTTTCCTTTCAAACCTCTCTCTCTCTCCCTCTCTCTCTCCCTCTCTCTCTCCATAAACCCTAAAAATTCAATTTTGTGTTCTTCACGATGACTCTTGTACCATCCGTCGGTCGCGAGCTCTCGAATCCGCCGTCCGATGGGATTTCGAATCTCCGGTTCTCCAATAGCAGCGATCATCTACTGGTCTCTTCATGGGATAAGGTTAAAGACTCCCCCTTTCTTCTCTCTCGGACATTGATTGATTTTGTACTAGTCTGTCTTAATCTGATGCTTTGGTCTGTGATTTGGATTGAAAGAGTGTGAGATTGTATGATGCGAACGCCGATTCGATGAGAGGAGAGTTCAAGCATGGGGGAGCGGTGCTCGATTGCTGCTTCCATGACGAGTCTTCTGGGTTCAGTGCCTGTGCCGACCATAAAGTTCGACGGTATGCTGTTGTTTTTCGTTCTCTCTCCTTCTTACTGGTGATGCAAGTGAGTACAATGGAGTCTCTTGAATGCTTAGCTACTCGCTTCTACAGCTAACAGTGAACTAGATGTGTATAAAGTTTCAGTCTTGATGGTTGGGGTTTCTTGTTTCTCTTGTTGTGCATCAGAATTGACTTCAATGCTGGCAAAGAGGAGATTCTGGGGATGCATGATGAACCAGTACGATGTGTTGAGTATTCTTATGCTGCAGGTTGGTTGATGTTTCTAAGATGCTTAGTTCCCCTCCTGTTAATTTTAACAACGATGTATATTGCCTTTTATAAGTCAGCTTCTGTTATATGAACACTATGTTTTTATTGTGACTTTGTAGGGCAAGTGATCACTGGAAGCTGGGATAAAACGATTAAATGTTGGGACCCAAGAGCTGCAAGTGGGCCGGAGCGCTCACAGATTGGAACATATAAGCAACCTGAGTGTGTTAACTCTCTTTCTCTCGTTGGGAATCATTTGGTTGTGGCGACAGCAGGAAGACATGTCAACATTTATGACCTGAGAAATATGGCCCAGCCTGAGCAGAGAAGGGAGTCTTCACTTAAGTACCAGACCAGATGTGTGCGTTGTTATCCCAATGGAACAGGTTAAATGGCTCACATGTTGCTTTTCCAACAGTTGAAGTTGCTATCTTCGTGTTCCAAGTATACTCAGCAGCCTCAGTTACCTCTTCCACGCTTATGGTTTTATTAATACTCTGCAGGGTATGCACTTAGCTCTGTTGAAGGGAGGGTTTCAATGGAGTTTTTCGATCTATCAGAGGCTGCTCAAGCTAAAAAGTATGTTCATAAAGCTTCTCCTGTGACCTCTTAGTGACGAATTTTAATTTCTTTTTTATATTTCAGGTATGCTTTCAAATGTCACCGGAAATCCGAGGATGGAAGGGACATTGTCTACCCTGTAAATGCGATTGCCTTCCATCCGATGTAAGTGTTTATCTTAGAAGGAATCTGATTGTCTCCTTTCATATACACGGTTGCCTCTAGTCTTAACCAACTTTTCACAGATAAATGTGTAATTTTCTGGTTTGCAACATATTGGTGGATGGATAGTTCAGAGTATTGTATATGCCAAATTTTACTTAGCAAGTAAACACTGAAGATGTTTGTTATTGGGTCCACTAGTTATATGGAACTTGGAAAGTTAAGGTCTCAGTACAGCTACTCTGTCGCTTCTAATAACCTAATGGTTTTGAAATTGTAGTTATGGAACTTTTGCTACCGGAGGTTGTGATGGTTTCGTCAATGTTTGGGATGGTAACAACAAGAAGAGGCTATATCAGGTTTAGCAATGACAACAACTTTTGACATATATTTCTTTCAGAGACACATCATTAACTTTTTGGTGTTTTTGGGCAGTATTCTAAGTATCCAACAAGTATTGCGGCGTTGTCATTCAGCCGAGATGGTGGGTTACTGGCTGTTGCTACTAGTTACACGTTTGAAGAGGGAGACAAACCGTACGTAATCTCATCCTCTATAATGCTATAGATTTCATCAGGCATATAGAAACATCCATACAGTCAATTGATTTATGATTGATCTCTCTTTTGTAGGCATGAACCCGACGCAATCTTTGTCCGGAATGTTAATGAAATTGAAGTGAAGCCCAAACCTAAAGTATACCCAAATCCTCCTGCATAGTCCCGAACTAAGGAATGAGCAGAGAGTTATTTGGACTTTTGGTGTTGCGTTGGTTGCCCAAAAGCAGAGTGTAGCACTTTATGTTTGTGGAGTTTTAAAAGAACTTTGGCTGTAAAGTGAAGTGTGAACAATACAATGGCTTTAGAATCGGACGTTGTGTTCCTATGGTTTTGAGTAAAAAAGTCCATTTACTCTCTGGTGGCAAGAAAGATATTAATACAATGGCTTTGGAACCTAAGCTTGTTGTGTTCCTTTGGTTTTGAGCATTGTCTATATAATGCTACAGTGTTTAGTTCAGTCGAGCTCAGGCATATATGTACAGGGAAAGTCCTAAAGCTTGACTGAAAATTTTCAAAGTTTACAAATCTAAAGAAAGGATATAATACCGTAAGGGAACAAGTAAACAAAAGTAATATACGTTCCCAAGTAGAGAATCATCAACACACAAACACTACTCCTAAGCTTCTCTCGCTCTCCCTCAATTCACCTGCAACACATTAAGCTTCTTCTTCTTCTCTCAGTCACCTCAAGCAGGGATCATCTGTTGAACCAAATTTTCAATACAACCATTAGAAATGTATTTTCTTTGTCAACTGTTTTCATGTGTTGGGTGATAAAAGATTGTTTTTTACCCACACTGCAGCTGTTTATTCCTTTCAGTAACTTTGAGACTTCTTCGGCGAAAGCTTGAGCTGCTTCTGCTTCGGCTTCTGCAATCTCTGCTTGCTCTGCAGCTTCCCTAGCCTCTACCATAGCAGCTTCTGCCTCTGCAACTGCCTGTGCTGCAATTGCTGCCGCCTCATGTATGTTCACAATCATCATTCTGGCTAACTCTGCATCAACCTCTGACTTTGTCTGAACACTCACTTCATTATTCTGAATACTCTTTTTATCAGACAATGTCCCCAAATGTCTTTTCTTGTGGGAAGACAGAGCAGCGGAGTTTGGAATTCTATACTTGCGTTTAACCTGTAAAAGAGAAAACCTATAATGGATTGTAATGGATTGTAAAAACTTAATAATTTGTGTTCTTGATTCCCATAGCCTTAGCTAGGTATTTATACAAACGTAATATGTCCTAATTTGATAAGGACTAAGAAGTTATATCATTATCTTCTTCTACTTAGGAGAATATCCTAAACTATACTGTAGTTATCCTAATAAAACCCTCATTAATACAACCATGAAGCATATCTTTGTTCTACTAACAACCATGAAGCAAGTTGATTGCAGAAAGACTATATCCACATGATATAACTCTTACCTTGATAAGCTTACCAGTACCACAAGCTGACAAGTACTTTAGCTTGGAAGACAGCAACTTTTTGAAGTTAGGCGGTACCTCATATCGTTCCTATACAACCGAACAAAAGGATACATTATATTGAGCTAACCAATGGACATAGTCTATGAGGAAGTAAAGAACTAAAACCTGAATACCTGGATGTAGTTACCAATTGCTGTTTTGTTAGAGCCACCAGACTCTTTCATGGTACATATTGCTTCCGTTATAAGGCTATCCAGCCTGCAATGTTTTTAAAAGTTACAAACAGTCTAACAATAAGTTTCAAATGGTATATAACATCTACGTATAAGAGTGTGACTTTGCAAAACCCTCATGTCACAATCAATAAAATGCAACGAAAGCATATCTCCTCTTCAATGAAAGAAACAGAGATTATATTAGATGATATTACTGACCAATTAGGTATCCTTGGAGAAGAAACTTGCAGTGCAGAAGAGCCGGTGGTAGAAAAATACTTAGCATTCACTATTTCTTCATCACTTGGAAAAGAGCTAAGTGTCCTTTTAACAGCAAAACTAGACTTTGAACGCGATCCGCTTCCATTCACCATAACACTAATATTTCTCCATTTATCCTAGTCCTCAGTACAACAAAAACAAACCCAATCTAAATCAGAATAAGAAAACAAGGGTGCATCTATAAAGTTGAGAGAAAGGAGTCATGAATGACCTTAAGATCTACATTGGAACGAAGGTACAAGACTTGACTAAAGTCAGGGTCTTTGAGGATTGTGCGCCATCTACCAGGACCATGCTTGACAACTGCAGATCTTAGAGCTGACTCTTCTTCTTGACTCCATTTATGCTTAGGAGCACCCATCACGCACCTACACTCGTTCTGTTCTGCAAACAAGCATATGTAAGAAAGAAAATGTCTTTGTCGGATCCATTGTTCTCACTTTGCAAGAAACATACTTTCTCATTAGAAAAAAAAAAAGATAAAAAGATCATTTCTTTCACTGTAACCCACAATTCTCTATCTGCACGCAACCATAACTAACAGATGAAACTCCAAAAGTAGTTGCAGTAAAACCCTAATGATTCTCTGTTCCTGCGGAAACCCTACAATGTCGATATCAAAACTCTAGAAAACTAAAAAAGATTCATCCTTTAGATTGAAACCCTAATCTCATGCTGAGGAAGATGAAGAAGAAGATGAACTCACCACCAGATTGTGGAGGGGGGAATTTGATCTTTTCGTGTCTTTTTATTCGAGTTTTCGTGAGTCTTCCGGAGATATAAACAAAAATTAGGGTTGAAAGAAACACAGATTCATTACCAACGGACATCCGTCCATTTTGTTACGACAAACCGCTTAGAACGTGTTTTTGTAAACGCCTTAAAACGCGTTTCTTTTATGACAGCAAGCTTACTTGAGTTACGTTGGGTTTTTTAGCTTAATTTTTGGACCATGCCGGATTTTAGTTAATTGCGGATTAAATAATTTTTAACACTAAATAATTTGGATTTAACGGATGGGTTTTGGAAGAATAATTAAAAACGTTGGTTTGTGTGGTTGAATTTAACGGATGGGTTTTTTTGGAAGAATTTTTTAAACGTTTGTTAGTGTGGTTAAAAGTAGAGTTTGTGTGGTTTTAAATCTGTCGTTTATTTGGGCCAGTAACAGCATTATCCCCATGTTTTATCATATGCAATAGATATTTTAAGGTAATTGCAAATTACACAAGTAAAATATCCAAAAAAAGTTAAAAAATGGTACTCCTTCCGTTTCAAAGTGTTACATATTTTAGATTTTTCACACAGTTTAATAAAACACATTAAATTTGCATAATTTTTTGTGATTATTTTTTCTCATAATTTTAAGCTAATAAAAATTCAGTAAGTGCAATTTTTTTTTTTTTGAAATTTGCAATTAATTAATAAAATATGCATTGAAAATATAAAAGATAGATCTTTCGAAACAAAATTTTTCTCTAGAATATGCAACTTTATGAAATGGAGGGAGTAATAAATAAGAGCATCCACAGCCATGGTCCTTAAGGGAAGTCTTTAGAAAAAAATAATTAAATAATTAGTGGACTCCACCAAAACCTAAAGATTCGATCCTTAAAATTTTTAAGTAAGGATCGATCCTTACACTATTTGCGATACGTGGCGACCCGCGATTAATTGATATTTTAAAAAAAAAAATCTGAAAAAAAAAAAAAAAACTAAGGACTCCAGTAATGAAGCACACGGTTGATGATACCCTAAGGGAAGTAAATGGATTGGGTCGTCTTATACGGCTGGACTGGCGGCCGTGCCGATTGTAGTGAACTTTAAAAATTAAAACTGACCGCAAGAACACGGACTGACATCCCTAGATGATTTTGTTCTTTCAAAAATATTACTATACTTTTATTTGATCCAAAAAAAAACTTTTATTAATTTGAAATATTCCAGATCAATAGAAAAAGAAGACTAATCCCTTTTTTATAATTTAAGGTATCGGAAGTCCAATCGACTAGTTTTTTTGGGAATTTGTTTATTGGCATTGAACAGATTTGATTGCTAGCAATAGAAATTAGATATCCATATCATCTAATCCCACAATTGAGTAAATCTGAGTTTAGTATATTTCAAATTCGGAGTGCTTTGCACCATTTTAAGTCCGACGTACCATTAGACAACATTAAAATAATTAAAAAACTATTTTTTAAAAAATTTGAAATTTGCACATTTCTACGTTTGTCGTGTTCGAATGACCACGTTTATATGGTTAAAAGAACTAAATTTTAAAAATTCTAAAATGCTTTACACCTTTCTAAATCCACTGTACCATTCTACCACATTTATATAAGTAAAAAAGACTAATTTTAAAAAGTAGATATAGTTAACTGATAAGTTTTCTCTCCAAATATGCAAATAATTTGTATATAAGGATTATATCTAGAGAAATTCCCTTGGATAGCTCCTTTTAGCTTGTTTGTCACAAAAATAGTTTTTAAGGAAGAAAATGACCAAAATGTTTTTTTTAGAAGCTAAAAAAATCATTTATATGCATTTATACCCCTAGGGTTAACTAATTTGCACTTTAGGGTTTAGAGTTAAGGGGTGGGTTTGGGGTTAGGGTTTCAAATTTCAAAAAAAAAAATAAAAAAAAATCAAAATTTCAAAAAAAAAAAAGTCTATTTTGGTCATTTTATTTTTTTAGGGCTATTTTTGTGACAAAAACTTAACAAGTGCTATTTAAGAGAATTGCCCTTATATCTATATAAATGTCCGTGAATAATGTAATTTAGTTTACACTGTAGATAGATTGAACAAAAACATAAAACGTATTGGTGTCTCAAGCGAATTTTGATTTAAAGATTATGCATCACGTTGAACAAGTTAGTGTTACACAAAAAAATGTCATTTATAATTTTAATGCAAATTATACTTACTTTCAGTTAGAAATTAATTGTAAACTGCATTGATTTTATCAATAATTTTATTTATCTCAATTAATATTTGTCATATATATATAATTAATATAAACTTAAATATATTTTCATCATTTTTTAATATGTGTGAAAATGTCAAAATAACACTTATATTAAAACGTAGAGATTTACATTTTTTAGAAAAAAGACTAGGATAGTTTAATTAGTTATGATAGAAAATTTTATGTTTACATTCTTATCACTATACAAATAATACTCTACTAAATAAATCTTATATGCAAAAATAAAAATATTTACCAGTTATAAATTTAAGTAACAATCCAAAATATAATAATTCAGAAAAGGTATTGCCTTAAACTATTTATTCCAAAAAATAAAGTAATGTTGTTCATAGAATAGTGTATCCATATACATGCATCTATTATCTGCAATTTGAGTTTACGAATCGTTTTATGTTCCTTATTTTATTGAAAAATGTATTCATTATCTAAAAGACTTCGTTAAATCGGTTCTGTTCTTTTACTGGTACTATTAATTTTGTAACTAAGCCAACAATAAGTCATACCAAAAAGTCAAAAATTTTACATTATGCTCAATCTTGGTAAAAAAAGAAGAAGAAGGAGGGGAGAATGTTTAAATGGTGGATGGAGTTAGTTGTATACTTTTGGGGCATTAAGATGAGAATAATTTGCTTCTTCCAAAAGGTTTTGTTTTACTAGACTTTTGTAATCTTTAGACATCACATCCTTGACATAATTAGGAAAATCTGGCTAAGTCAAACCGGTGCTTGAGTCCGGTTCATTTTCTATATACATATTGCATTAGTGTTAATTACGTGCACGTGAACACAAGGTAGAAATATAAGAAGAAGAAGAAAAAAAACAGTCAACATAGTTGCCCGCCTAACGTTTCACACCTTTGAAGCCATTTTAAGCAAAAGTTTTGAATATATAGCTCTCACAAAATATAGTAGACCTTCTCGAAAAGCTAAACCAAAGAAAGAAAGTTGCAGAGAGTTATGGCTACCAAAACAGATGATTTTGCGCCATTTCCAGTTAAAGATCAGCTTCCAGGAGTCGAATATTGTGTATCCAGCTCTCCAAATTGGCGTATGCCCTTTTGATTTCATTTAGTCTTTGTTTACTTGTATGTTATTATATTGGAAAGATTTAGCACCAGTTTATATATGATAGATAGTTATTGATAACCATTTTTATACTCTCTCCGTTTTGCAAAGAGTATTGTTTTGAGGTTTTATTTTTGTTTCACAAAAAGTGTCGTTTTCTATTTTCAATGCAATTTATTGATGTTTTTAGTTTAATATTTATTGTAAAATGCATTGATTTTATAAATATTTTTATTTATCTAAAACATTATTGGTTGAATAGCTACCACTATTAAGAACATTTATACATTCTAATAATTTTCTTAATATGTTTGAAAATGTCAAAATGACACGTTTTATGAAACAGAAGGAGATAATTAGCCATCAAGTTATGTTTAAAGTCTAACAGAACAATCCATGTGGGTATTAATGGTGATAAATAAATGCTTATAGATCTTGTTTGATTTGGTTTTAAATGATTGATAATGCAGCTGAAGGAATAGTTCAAGGATTTCAACATTACATTGTAATGCTAGGTACTACTGTAATTATACCTTCCATACTCGTTCCTCTCATGGGTGGTGGCGACGTAAGCATTAACGTTAATCTCATCTTAATTATGTATGCCAACTATTTTTGCTTAAAAACAGAGAAAAAATTGAGAGATTATGACGTCATTATCAGGTGCAGAAAGCGGAAGTGATAAACACGGTACTGTTCGTGTCGGGAATAAACACTTTACTACAGAGTTTATTCGGAAGTAGACTTCCTGTCGTCATTGGAGCTTCTTATGCTTACGTCATCCCTGCTCTATACATCACTTTCTCTTACAGATTCACTTATTATCTCCATCCTCACCTGGTTAAGTCACAACCCTTTTTCTTCTTCCTTGAAAACTTTTGAAAAATTGAAAGTTAATGTTGTTAATACAGAGATTTGAGGAGACGATGAGAGCAATTCAAGGAGCTCTCATCATTGCTTCTATATGTCACATGGTCATGGGTTTCTTTGGCTTGTGGAGAATCTTGGTCAGGTCAGGAAGGGGATAAAGAACTCATGTTGTGGTATTACTTGTGTGACAAGGAATCTAAAAACCCTAATCTTTTGCTTTTTTATTTTGTTAGGTTTCTCACCCCTCTCTCAGCTGCTCCCCTCGTGATTCTCACCGGAGTAGGTCTCGTTGTGCTTGCGTTTCCTCAGGTAAATGATTCAAGATTAACTCCAAAAATAATCTATTAGGTTTAGTTTTTTTTTGATTGCGTGGAGCTTAAGAATAGTCTTTCTGTTGCAGCTTGCAAGATGTGTAGAGATTGGACTCCCAGCGTTGATCATACTCATAATCTTATCTCAGGTTGAAGTTAATTTTGTAATATTTCATTCAAACCCATGAGTTCTGAATCGCTGAGAGTGATTATGTGAACGTTGCGTGTGCTACAATCTTCCAGTATCTTCCCCACTTGTTCAAGTGTAAGAGATCAATATGCGAGCAATTTGCTGTTCTGTTCACAATAGCGATCGTATGGGCTTACGCAGAGATTCTGACAGCAGCTGGAGCTTACGACAAAAGACCTGACAGTACACAGCTCAGTTGTCGAACAGACCGGTCCGGTCTCATTAGTGCTTCTCCATGGTCTGCTCATCTTTCATCTAGATTTCCTCTGTTTCACGATAAAAACAGAGTATTTGTCTGAAAATGTCTTCTATCTTTCGCAGGGTGAAAGTTCCATATCCGTTGCAATGGGGACGTCCAAGCTTTCATGGAAGTGATGCATTCGCAATGATGGCTGCTTCGTACGTGGCCATTGTCGAGGTTTTGATCACCAGCTCAAGTAGCATGTTTTGGTTTACTAAAGGATCATCTTGCTGAAAGATTAGGTCTTTATGTTTGATGTTTGTTAGACGACAGGTTCACTCATTGCTGCTTCAAGATTTGGTAGTGCGACCCATATCCCTCCATCGGTGCTTAGCCGTGGCATCGGATGGCAGGGGATAGGCGTTTTGCTGAATGGACTGTTTGGAACAGCAACCGGTTCCACTGCTTTGGTGTAATGAAATCAATCTCTTTAATCAAAGAACGTTTTCAGCTGCTGAATCTTAAACTGTCTTTTGTTTGTTTTTGTTATTTGTTAGTGAAAATTCAGGGCTGCTTGGACTAACAAAGGTTGGGAGTAGAAGAGTGGTTCAGATATCTGCGGCTTTCATGATCTTCTTCTCCATTTTTGGTAAATACTCAAAGCCTGTGAAATTACTTGGAAACAATTGGTATTTTACTAATGTTCAAAAATTGTAGACGATAACTATACGCTTTATATAATCTAATTTTTTGAAAGTTAAAAGATGACTTTTTAAGAAATCAGTTTTTTTTTTTTTTTGAAAATGCTATATCTTGTTACTGAAACTTGAGGTGGTTTAAGTAACCAAACATATTTCGTTAAAAGATCATTTCGTTTAAGTTCAATTTGTCGTCTAGACCCATTTTTAGAACACTAGTCTTTACCATTACTAAACTTGTGAAAAATACAGGCAAGTTTGGGGCTGTTCTGGCGTCAATACCATTACCAATATTTGCAGCCTTGTACTGTGTTCTATTCGCCTATGTTGGTATGTGTATCTCAAGAACTAGACTCTTTCTACTACTCCTTTTAGCTTTCTAAAAATGTGATTGAGATCAAGGAGAGGACCTTGTGAACAGCTTCTGCAGGACTTGGCCTTCTTCAGTTCTGCAACTTAAACAGCTTTAGAACTAAATTCATCCTCGGCTTCTCCATCTTCATCGGTCTCTCTGTCGCACAGTACTTCACAGAATATCTATTTATCTCTGGTCGTGGACCCGTTCGCACTCGTACTTCTGCTGTAAGTGTATTACATCATCACTCTTTGTTTGTTTGTCTTGTGTGCACTGATTCGTTTGTCATCTACGCAGTTCAATGTGATAATGCAAGTGATTTTCTCTTCGGCTGCAACGGTTGGGATAATGGCAGCGTTCTTGTTGGACTGTACTCATAGCTACGGACACACCTCGGTGAGGAGAGACAGTGGAAGACATTGGTGGGAGAAGTTCAGAGTCTACCACACTGACACTCGAACCGAAGAGTTCTACGCATTGCCTTACAACCTCAACCGTTTCTTCCCTTCTTTCTAAAAAACGGCAGACTCAGTTTCTTCAGTGTGAAAGAGAGACATGTACCCAAAAAAACAAGATTCCAACTAGAGAACTTTTGTATGTTTCTTTTATCTTGTGTTTGCTTACAGATTGTAACAGCTACATGTTCCAGAGTGACTAGGCAAATTGAGATTCAAATACTTTTTTTCTGGTAAGTTAAATGATCATCTTAGTCCAGCTGGAGATGTTGGACTGCCTCCTCCAGGTCTTCCCATGGCTCTTTGGGCAAGAGACCCATCGTAATCCTAAACACAAACGTATTTTTTTTCATTTTAGCATGAATGAAGTCAACATAAAGATACATTGGTTGTAAGTGAATAAAAAGTAAATTCTGAAACATACCCGTTTCTCGAAGGAACTATCCTGCGAGTCAGCTATCTTGTCTGCGATTCCATAGTCGATGGCTGCTTGTGCTTGAAGATATTTAGGTCGCTTGATGTCCTCGTTGATCTGCTCTTTGGTTTTACCTGTTCCCTTAGCTAACAGCTCGATGTAATACTCAGTATTTGCATCAAGTTCCTTGGCCTGCCAGAGGAGGAATATTCATTGCACTAAAAGTGAAGAAAATTTCAGAGGATTACATAAAAAGGGTACAAGAATGTGAAAGGCCACCTTTATCCACATGTCTATGGCAGCTCCACTCGATCTGTTTACTTTTGGCAGATACAATTTTGCTGCATCATAAAGAATCAGAACTTAGAAGCTTCCACAAGAGGTACTAATATAATGCATATCATGAAGAAAACCATACTTGATGAATGTGGCTGTACTGCACGATAACCCTTTTTACCGAGAGAAAGAAGCATTGCTGCTTGACCAAAAGCCATGCCACAGTTGATAGTGTAAACATCTGATTTGCAATACTTTTAACCCACACAAAAGTTACAGAAACAGTGAAAAGATTACCGTTATCATCACAATAAAGATAAATGCACAGAATCTTTCAGTGAGGTAACTTACAGAAATGGTGTCAGCTATGGCATAAGCCTCTGTTTCTGACCCAACAGTCTCCATCTTCTCATTCTACATGGCATTTAGCAAAAGGATATTAGATGAAGCAGGTTGTATAGACAATTCCATCAACAAACTTCTTGAACTGACCTGAGTCCCGGGTGAATTTATGTATAGGTAGATGGGCTTTGCTGGGTTGTCATAGTCTAACCACATAAACTGAGCAACGAGCAATTCAGTAACTGCAGGTACAATCTGCAAGTAAAACGAAACAAGATCAACGCCTGAGCAGAGAGGAAACATAGTAACAATAAGTTATCAACACATGGAGAAGTCTTACTGGCATGCCAAGGTAGCATATCCGAGCATCCAAGAGCAAAGAAGGCAAATCTGGAGGAGCAGTTCTTGGTCTTGCAGATCCTCCGCCGCCGCCGCCTCCACCTCTGTACATTTGGACACTCATGCTGTATCTCCTAGGATCTGCTGCATTCATACCAGACATACTCCATGTTCCTCCATTGTCTAGATAATTACTTCTAGACGAGATGCTTTCCTATTAACAACAAAGAAGCACGCTTTGTACCTATAAATGGACTGATAAGTTGGATTAAAAGAGAAAATGAACCTCTGTGACTTTTTCCGCTTGCCTACGGACAGGGCTATCCTCTGTCATGAACATATCCATTTGAGCTGGATTAAGCCCGTAGAAATATTGTGGAACATTCTTGAAGTTCTGCATCACTAAGAAAAGGCAAAGAAACGTAGAATTTCATATCAATTAGTTTTTCAGAGACTGTGAGTGTTCTTCACTTCTATTTGCACAAACTTCAGTTCCAACCAAGAAAATTGCAGCAATCAAACCAATATTTCAAGATTCCATTACACAGACAACATAAAAAGGGGAAAAGGCTTTCACTTTGTTGAAACTTGAAACTGGTGGAGCACATAGTTTAGCCCCAAAGAAACAATCTTTATTACATTCATCTTCCTACACTTAGCATCATTGAAGCTTAATGGGTCACAAAAGCCTATCAGTTACAGAGTTTAGTACTAAGGTACTTCGCGTAAGCTAATCAGAGGAAAGTACAGAACTTTGTGACCCAATTCATCACCAAATACGACCAAAGAAGGGATAAGGTTGAGACCTAAGAACAAATCTAAACGAAGGAGAACCAAAAGAAAAGAGCGAGGGAGAAGTAGAAACCTCCATCTTTGAGATTGTCTCCACGAAACTGTTTGGGGATGTGGTCAAAGCTCATATCTTTAGCAGAAGCGAAGCAGTGTGATCTTCTTGCGGTTCTAGGAACAGTAGAGCAAGGCATGTTCGAGGAGAAGAGCTTAGATCCCGACATGAAGGGTGATTTGGGAAGCACGAACTTGGAACAGACAGATTCATGGTTGAGTTTTTGTGAAGTAAGAGGAGAGACCATCGAAGAAGTCGCCATCTCCGATTGAGCAAAAACCGATGATGAAGAAGAAGAAGAAGATGATAATTGAAGAGAATGACGTGTTGTTTTGGGGATATTTGAGGCGAAACTAGGGATTGCTTGTCGTTTTTGCTGTCGTCAGATGAAAGAAGGTTGTTTTTGGTAAGCGGTACGGTTCAATCGGTTTGGTACAGTTCCTTACCGCTTCGGTTTACTGTAAAAATTGGTTCGATCAGGTTTAGTTCCGGTTCCAGAAATTCAAGCGATTTTGAATTTCAAAATGAGAGAGAGAGAAACGGTCATTATCCCAAACAGAACCCAAAGCGGCAAAAATTTAAAATTAGAAAATACGCAACAGCTCCCTGTCATCTAACTGTAGTCAGCAGTTACCCAGTCACATCATCACACGTGTCCCACCGAGCCGTTACTCTAAAGAAGGATGGTTTTCGCATATAAATACAGCTTTAAACAGCATCCGTTATACATAGAAATCTATTTTCACCCAGGAGAGAGCGTCTTCATACACGCCCTCCTATTTCTTCTTCGTCTTCTTCTCTGCGAATCTCAGATCTTTCTATCCCGAAACGAAAATGAGGGAGTGCATCTCGATCCACATTGGTCAAGCTGGTATCCAGGTTGGAAACGCCTGCTGGGAGCTTTACTGCCTTGAACATGGCATTCAGGTTCCCCTCTTCCTCTCCCTCCTTTAGATCAGATTTGTAGATCTGTTCGACCTAATTGTTTAGATCTGTGCTTGATTGCAACGGTTGAATCGATATTGATTTGTTTCCGAGTTGTGAAATGTTGTTTGCGTCGATTTGGTGTCCTTAGATCTGATGTTTAAGATTACGCTTAGATATTCGTAGATCAGTTCGACCTAATTGTTTAGATCTGCCGCTAATTCAAGATCCGTTTCAAATTTTTTCAAAGGTATTCGATAGACGAAAGCTATATATATAAATATCATTGTTAAGATCTGTTGCTTGTGTTGATTTAGTGTCCTTAGATCTGTGGATCCTCTTCCTTATGTATATAGTTTTTATGTACTGATGTGTTTGTTTTGGAATCTGGATTGGTGCAGCCTGATGGACAGATGCCGAGTGACAAGACCGTTGGCGGAGGTGACGATGCTTTCAACACCTTCTTCAGTGAAACCGGCGCAGGGAAACACGTCCCTCGTGCTGTCTTCGTCGACCTTGAGCCCACTGTGATCGACGAGGTTAGAACCGGTACTTACCGTCAGCTTTTCCACCCTGAACAGCTCATCAGCGGTAAAGAAGACGCTGCCAACAACTTCGCCCGTGGCCATTACACCAGTAATTTACACCCATACCCCTTCTTTGTTATCTCTCTCTCTCTACTGTTTACTAATTAGACCATCTTTGTAATCTTTGTTCAGTTGGGAAGGAGATTGTTGATCTTTGCTTGGACCGTATTAGAAAGCTTGCTGATAACTGTACTGGTCTCCAAGGGTTCCTTGTCTTCAACGCTGTTGGTGGAGGAACTGGCTCTGGTCTTGGCTCTCTTCTCCTTGAGAGGCTCTCTGTTGACTATGGGAAAAAGTCCAAGCTTGGTTTCACTGTTTACCCATCTCCACAGGTCTCTACCTCTGTTGTTGAGCCTTACAACAGTGTCCTCTCCACTCACTCTCTCTTGGAGCACACTGATGTCTCTATCCTCCTCGACAATGAAGCTATCTACGACATCTGCAGGCGTTCCCTAAACATTGAGAGACCAACTTACACCAACCTCAACCGTCTCGTCTCTCAGGTATAAAGCGGAACAACTCTTTTAACACTAATTTTGATGTTGCTGCGTTTCTGATATGTTATCTCATTTCAGGTGATCTCATCTTTGACTGCTTCTTTGAGGTTCGATGGTGCTTTGAACGTTGACGTCACTGAGTTCCAAACCAACTTGGTCCCATACCCAAGAATCCACTTCATGCTTTCCTCCTACGCTCCAGTCATCTCTGCTGAGAAAGCCTTCCACGAGCAGCTCTCTGTCGCTGAGATCACCAACAGCGCCTTTGAGCCAGCTTCTATGATGGCTAAGTGTGACCCACGTCATGGTAAATACATGGCTTGCTGTCTGATGTACCGTGGTGATGTCGTCCCTAAAGACGTGAACGCAGCTGTCGGAACCATCAAGACCAAGCGCACGATCCAGTTTGTGGACTGGTGTCCTACTGGGTTCAAGTGCGGTATCAACTACCAGCCACCGACTGTTGTGCCGGGAGGTGATCTAGCTAAAGTGCAGAGAGCTGTTTGTATGATCTCCAACTCCACGAGTGTTGCTGAGGTTTTCTCGAGGATTGATCACAAGTTCGATCTTATGTACGCCAAGCGTGCTTTTGTTCACTGGTATGTGGGTGAGGGTATGGAGGAAGGAGAGTTCTCGGAGGCTCGTGAGGATCTGGCAGCTTTAGAGAAGGATTATGAAGAGGTTGGTGCCGAAGGAGGTGACGATGAAGATGACGAGGGCGAGGAGTACTAAGAACAGTGTTTCGTGTGGTGTTCGATTATCATTGGTGTTTGTGTTGTGAATGGGCTTGAAACACTCTTGTGACTGAGTCTTTAGTTTGTGTTTTCTTCTCATATCGGTCTCTTGATGTTTGAATTCTATTATGGTTTTTACTTTTTACTATCTATATTTGTGTTTTAATTCTCGTTTTCGTTTCTTGATCACTTTCTAGTTGATTTACGATCTTAACGTAATATCTTAGGTTAAAATATGATTTCATGAGAAGGTGAAAGTTTGGCACTTTTCTACTTTATATAGTGAACCCTTTTTAAAAGGTGCAACAATACAGAAGAAGGAACATGTTTTTTTTTTACAACCGCAAGGAACATATAAAAGAAGATATATATACTTAGTGCAACAATATATATTAACTACTACTTGGGTAGAGCAGAGATAACACACGTTGTTGATGCTAATTTAGACGAGGAGGATTGATCCTCTCATCCTCCAAGAGAGCATATGGATCAATGTAAGGTGGTGGCGAAACCGGAGTTCTGCTTCCATCATGAATGAAATCTGCTCCAAAGTACTTGCATTTTCAAACAAAACAACACCATCAGTCTATAAGCAGAGACTAAAGAAACCTTAAAACTCATTGACACAATATGGAAGGCAGAAGAAATGGGTCTTTGACGACCAGTTAGTTGTTTGGGAGAGTTAAATAGACTAATCTCCCAATACAGTTGGGTTTTATCACTAGTTCTTGTTCATTTGAAATAGTTCAAGGATAACAAAAACAAAAACACTTTCTTGATCTAATCAACTTACAAGGTAAAGGGCAGAGAAGGCGCCAAGGGTTAAGACTATCAAGGGCCAAAAACCCAAGAAGAATGTCCCTCCAATCGTCAGCAAGATCCTAGCACGTGGAATCAATCCCTGCACACAACACAATTAACACAATCTCGACTGTTATTTATGAGAAGGAACTAGTAAACATGCGTATGTGAAATTATTATATAAGAAGTCAAGTAAGTAAATAGTGATATATAATTCTGACCTCAAGCCCTTCACTGTTTAAAGCAAGTGATCTCTCCCTCTGGTTTAACAAGCTTTGGTCAAACGCAGGAGTAGTAGTAGTAGTTGCAGTCGTCTTAGAGCTGTTTCTTGTTTCTTTACCACTGTTTTTGATCTCATCAACATCAACTTCATAGTCTTGAAGCAATGAAGTAGGAGTCATACCTCGTCTCTTCAGCTCTTTCATAAATAAAGATTCTGGAGGTTCTTCACCTACAGAACATCAACAACAACAAAAAAATTATAATCTAAATCCAGATTCAAGAATACATAACACAGTCATTAATACAAACAACACAAGGATATTATACTAAAGAAAGATCATTGAAGAGCTAATACATCACAAAAAATCCTATTTTGGAACTCTCCACATCTAAAAAGCTGACCTTTTGACTGATTATCGCCATTGTTAAGTGCAGATGAATGAACCCTAACACATCGACCAAGACGACCCCAACAACCAGAATCGGCTAATCTGAAAACCCTTTTTCCAGATTCCAGTTTTACTGGAGATTTATGGCGGGAAATCGATACAAGTCTAACAATCTCCAGAGACGAACCCATCTTTTCGTTTTCTTTTATCCTACTCGATTTTCTCTTTTCAGTTCCCAGAAATGATCATGTTCGAGAGACGCCGCCGCAGAGTAACTAAGAAGGAAAGCTTTCACAAATTCAGACGGGAAGATTCGATTGTTTCTCGGACAAAATGTGTCGGAATATTCAAAGTAAGTGGTGGGTGGTGAGAGAAAGGGGGTGAAAGTTATCACCTTTAACTATCGGTATGTAGTTTAGCATAAAGACTGCATATTTTGCTAAAATGCACCAAATTCTCAGGGTGTGTGTGGCTGCTAAATTGCCGCAACGAGGTTGGTAACGTAACGCGAGACTCCACGTCTCGTTTTTGTTTCGTCTTTTTCTCCGAATTATTTGGTCACTAAAAATAGAAGAGAAAAATCATTCATTTTTAGTTGATACCAATGTGTAATGTACTATCTATCACATGTTGTTTAAATGATACATATTGCATAGATTTATTAAAGATTCCCACCTACAAGGCAACAACAAACAACACAAGATTTCGAATTTTTTACTTGTATTTTAATTTTTTGAAAATCAAAATTGCTAAAAGATAAAAGCTTAAACAATACTTCATCCGTTTCCGAAAATAAGATTTTATGGATTTTATTATTGTTCCACAAAAAATAATTTTTTATATTTTTAAGTTATTTTTGTATATTTTTGAAAAATATTAATTGTGATTATTTGAATTGATTAAATTTTATTGGTAAATAGTTATTGGAAAATGTATATAAAAATAAATGATAAATTAAACTGTAAATATTTATTATATTTTTAATAAACGTGAAAATTCTAAAAAATCTTACTTTCAAGAATGGAGGAAGTAGGTTTTAACTTTTTAATTAATACTTAATACTAATGTACTTTTCCGTTTTTAATATAGTCATTTTAATATTATATGATTAAGAAAATAATTAAATTTTTATATTTTCAATACATTCAAATGAAAAAACAAACATAAATTTAAAGAGTTTGACATGTCCATTTGTTCAACCACCCTACATCTTATAAAGTTATATAATTATTTACATTAAAAGAGCGTAGTTATTATCGAATTAAATCCAAACAAATGCAACTTGGTTGAAAATTAGAAAGCTTATTTATAATAAAAAAATGTACAGATGACCCATCTCACCAGAAAGGGCACCACCTGCAAAAATGTGATGCACAAACGCCTCCATCATTGCCATCACACTGTCTTTGTTGGTTCTGAGAACTTGCATTACATTTTCACATGTTGAGCGGAAATTTCCTTTGATGCCACTAACTTCCATTGCTTTGTCAGACGTACAGAACGGAACCTAAAAAATGGGTATTAATCCGGGTGTTAACTAATAAAGCTCTCTATCCTCATATCAATTCTTGAAACCCACAACTGTTGCAAAAAAGTATATGTGGATAAGAGCAAGTTCATTGGTAAGAACCTCTAATGGTTTTTTATGAATAAATCTAATCAATTAAAACTGAAGTACAAAGTGGAATTAACCCTTAATTTACCTTAAATATTACAAGTCTATGCCATTGGCCTAAACCATGTTTAACACTTAAATCAAACCACATAAATTTAATTTAAATAGTTGACCAAACATTACATTAATTAAATAAAATTACCAAAATCAGAATTAATTAAAAATCTTAACCACTCATCTTTTCATTTAACCAGTTTGGAGTTTTTTAGGGTTTTGTTACGATGTTGAGGAGTGGGAGAGAAGTCAGAGTCTAAGGTTTAATTATTGACTAATAGTTCGTCATTGTCTTTGTTATATGTCCCGTCTTTGTTTTGTTCTTCTCTAATAGTTCGTGTTGTCTTTTTTCTGTTATAAAGTCATTGATTTTCCTTTGTCTAATAGCTCAAGTTTGTTTAATAATACATAACATCAAGTACACATATTCCACAAAACAAAAGTGTCTCCTTATTTGATTACACATACGCCATATCAACCACCAGACAACAAACTCCAAAACTTTAACTTCTTATTCATCTTCTTCTTTGTTCTTTCATATAGAGATATCATTTAAATAAAACAGAGTCGAAGATGAAAAAGAATGATACAGAGATAATTCAAAAACTAGAAGCAAGAGCATGAAGATGTGATTAGGAACCACGATATATGAGAACATTAGCGCTGAATGAGATTAAACCAGTGGTGGAGATATGACTTTGTAGGTGCTGAAACAGACGAAGATGATGTGTGGCCTGAATGAGACTAAACCAGTGGTTTAGACCAAATAATTTTGCCCGAAGTGTTAACTGGAAAAAGCGTTTCAAATATTAGAGGAGTATTCACAATCTCTTTTCGATTTGAGACTTTAAACAGAAAACAGCAGTGACAAGTTTTCTTATTCTTCTCTTGGGTCTGATGAACCCTAATTTCAAGAAAACTGAAGACGACGCTTCTGTCGATATTGAGAAACTCATGGTTTTGTTTGTCTTTGTCGACACTTTTTTTTTTGTTTCAAGTTGGGTCGAGTTTGGTCGGATTGGGTTAGGGTAAACGTGATAAACTAAACGCATGTTTCTTACTTTTAAGTCAAAAATATTTGTTTTTTTTTGGGGGGGGGGGGAGAGGGAGGGGGATATCTAATGAACTATGTAAATTTAGAATCACACCAAAAAATACAATGGCATCTTCTTCTCATACATTGCTCCTTATAAATTTAGAACATATGTATGGCAAACCTAAACCATATAATTCTCATATATTCAATCAACGAAAATTCAACAAAGAACATATTATTAGTTTGTTACTCTTTGGATTACAATATGAGCATATAAACTAACAAAATAATTTGAATACTTTTTTTATGGATGACCCTGATTATTTTTATTTTAATACTTTAACCAAAATATGACTAATAGTAATTCATATACAACAAATAATTATTTACCATTTGAATGTTATGGTCAACCAGTTTATAGCTAACTATAATAAAGACCATTCAAAAAATAATTCCTCTTTTTAGGTATCAAAATTTTAAAATAATGTTGTCTCCGTAAATCAAATACGAATCCATAAACTAATACTATATTTTAACAATTTCCTAATTGTTTAAGATACTTTACACTAACATTTCTAAATCTTTTATCTTAACTAATCAAATATGATCTATCCTATTAAAAATAAAGTACAAATGAGAAATAATTTTAACTTTCTTCTTATTATTACGATTCTCTATCATTGGTATTAGTTACAGAGATTTTGCTAATTTATCCAACTTATTTCACGCAAGGCTCATTAGCAAAGGCCATTGCGTTTTTTTACAACATTTTAATGGGTTTACCTTTTATTTATATTAACCTATAACTGAACCTAATTTCCTTATATCTAATCATTTCTAACCATCTCTAATCCCTAACCATAAAATTAGATTCATACTCATATTTCTTCACGTAACCACAAACTTAATATACACATGAAATCCTTTAAAACAAAATTGAAACAAGAGTTTGTATAATCTATTGTCAAATTCACATATGAATAACCTAAAAACCAAAACTAATATATGTCAACAATTTTGTAACTTTAATGGTTATATTTTGGTCTAATAGATAATTGGAAAGCCTATTTAGTAATTGGTTATACTTTGGTTTATCACCAACAACTAAAAAAACCCATTTAGTAATAATATATATATATATATATATATATATTGCTTTAACTATATATATTATCTAATCTAATCTATTACATAAACATATTTTTTAAAAAATTAGAATTCGAATCTACAAATATACCTAAATTATTTAATACTATTTTTTCTCTAACTCAATAATGTTAATAATTTAATATGGACTTATGCATTTCTAAATATATAAACAAAATATTTTAAAATATGTAAGTGAATGAGTATAAAAATATATCAAATATTTCTTTTATTGACTATAACATTAGAAAAACTACCACAAACAAACCATATGATTAAAGAAAATCTTTTTCAACAATTTAGATATAAATAACTAATGTACTTCATAATTTATTTTTTGTATAACCATATAATATAAGTTTAAAAATATAACAATTAAATAACTTATAATAAATATTATAATATTTTAAACCGAAAATGTACATCCGCGCGGGCGTGCGGATCAAGATCTAGTTAGTAATTAATTAGGTGATTTGAGAAGTTAAGAACCTATGTTAGTGTAATTATTTTTTTCCTCCTCCAATGGGAAAACTTCATAGAGGTTCTTAAATATTTTTTTTAGTTGAATGATTTAAAATAAAAGTATACATAATTTTTTATTAAAAATGATTTGTAACATTTAACATCAAAATTTGACTCATTTTCTAAGAAATGAGCATAAAAGGTTTTTGATTTTACTATAGAAGATGGACGGACCCCTTCTCGATTTTTAACTGCAAAGATCAAAACTTTCCAAAGCAAATCGGAAATGGCGTTATCACGACTCTCTCTGTGATCCAACCCCTTCCTAAAACCAGCAACAACCGCTTTACCATCCACCATCCGCTGCCACGTTTCCATCTTGCCCATGCAAAGACAGACCATAAGAAGCACACCTCACATCCGTTTCGCAACCGTCGGAGAGAGGTTTTCATGGCTCTTCTCCGGCGCATCGACTGAGTCCTGAGATGATTGCTCCGTCGTCTCCTTTCTCTGAGAACAATATCAAAACCGAGAAGAAGATCGAACTCAATCAATCGAGAGAGGAGATTGATTGATTTTGCTTGGAGGAGGAAGAGAAATTAATGACTTTTCTGTTTGTTTCCCCGACGAAGGAAAGAGAGAAAAATGAACGGTCCAATAGAAATGTGACACGTAAAGGATGCTTACCAACTCTTAAACTCCCACATTAAACACCGGTTCTCTGATATTTTAGCCTTTTTCATTTTTTTTTCACTTTTGTTTAAAACTCCTATTAAGAGTTACCGACGGTGGTGGTCTAACATTATAGCTAATACCTTTTTCAGGAAACTTCTCTCTATTCCTAAACGCCTCAGAACAATCTCCAAAATCAATATGCAAGATATGAAAAGATGGACATGCTAGATACATGCATTGATATATAGAAAATACCATTATTTAATTCTTAGAAAACCATCGTCGAGTGAAGGGAGATCTGGAAAAAGCAAACACTAAACAATCTCAACAAACTTATAAGAATTGTTTATCTATTATCGTTATAGTTTTACTAAGCTTCTTCTACAGAAATATAATCCAGATAAGAATTGTGGTGCTGATAATGTTGGTGCTCTAAGTATTCGGCGAGAGGTAATTTTATGTGTCACATGCTATATTTGTTTTGTAATGTAGATATACATTGAAAACATTTGCAAGTTAATTAAATTAACTGTGAAGGAGACACTATGCTACACTATATATCTTAGTTCGCGTAAACAACTATCAAAAGACAGTTTGGCCGAGTGGTCTAAGGCGCCAGATTTAGGCTCTGGTCCGAAAGGGCGTGGGTTCAAATCCCACAGCTGTCAATTTCATTTTATTTTTTTTGTCTTGTGACCTAGAACCACTGGTTTCTTGCGCATCACTCAAACTACTTTACATTGATATTGTTTTTTTGAAATAAATGTAAAACTATATTCAAATCGAAACAACTGTTTTTTTTTACAAATTATAATGCAACGTTGTTCAAACTTATTGGCTTGTTCTCCTCCTTAAGAAACATTTCCCAGCTAGGTCTTAGATGAGATCGAACCATATAGACAAACTCTTCTCATATCGATATATATATAAAACAAAAGGTTACTTTTAAATTTTGGATCACAGCCTATATGTTATTTCCTCATTGATGTTTTGAACTCTTAAAACAAGAACTCTTTATATAGAGATTAATATTTCTCTGAACAACAATGTGACAAATTTTTATTCCTTTTGATTTTTCCACTGTTTTGCTTGATTTCTTTTTCTTGATTTTTTTTTCTTTATCTTCATCTTCATTTTTTTTATTAGCAACCGATTCTATTCAACAACGCCCATCTGAATATTGGTTAACATCAAGTGAAGCTTGCTAGACAATGCTTCTTCTCCTGTCCTGTAATTTATCCTGCTGTCAAAAATATATATAAACCATAAGGCAACACTGAGTAACCCAAGATCTGGAAAGCCTGAAGAATATAAAGAAAGGGTATTGCAAGTTTTATTATCACAAACTAATCACTTTTTTTGTCATGGAAGTCAGCACAGAAGGAGCCATATTAGATAGAGGGATCTAAGGAGAGCAAGAAAGTGAGCTTTGGAGGGTTAATTTGCTTTGAGATTGACTTAACACTTGCCTTTTATAGGAACAACAAGAAACAAACCTTTAGAATTCATAGCTTGTTTGGTCGTATTCAAATTCCATCCGTCTTTTTTTAATGGTATTTTGAAGACTAAAAGCTTACGGTCAAGGGCTTAGTTTTTCTTTCTGAAAACAATTTACTTTCATTCAAACTTTAAACCTTTTCCATACAATATAAATATGAAATTACCCACCTTCTTTGGTCATAAACAAAAAATAAAAAATACATAAATAAACTAAGTAAGATAAGTCTTCAAACGAAGATGACAACAAATTTGAAACAATGCTTAAATGTGTCAGAATAGCTTTTACAGCAGTGTCGAACAGCAAAAAAATAGTCGTACAATCTAAATTACTAAAACTGAAGTACAAAATTGAAATACCCCAAACTTTTCCTCAATATTTACCATAAAATACCATTCAATTATTTTTTATTAATTAATTAATTATAAATTATTTATTTGGTTAGATTTTTCTCTTACCAAACTTACCAAATTTAATTACGTAAATATAAATTATTTATTTTGTTAGATTCTTCTCTAACAAACTTACCAAATTTATGATTATTTTAAGTTAATTATTATCTAACTGTATTTTACAGTAAAAATAAAGAAATTGTTTAAAAATGACTACAAACTTTAAATGTTATATGTTCATATATATTATTATAACATTTCACATACAAAATATAACCTATAAATATTTTTAGTAAAAACGTATGAAGTTACTTTTCAAATATATGTTACATAATTTGATGATTAATGCAATTCAAATACATATATTTGAATTATAAGAATATAATAGTTGCGCGGTTTGAATAATACAGTTTAAACGGTAGAATAAACACTATTTTATTTTACAATCTAGAGCTGTAAAAATCATGTTTATAAAAAAATGAGAAATACAATTGATAATTTAAAAGAAATAAGTTAGATTTAGAAATGCTAATTATATGAATATTATGTTTAGAAATACCTAAATTTACAATTTGTTATATGATTATTGTTAAGTTATTTACTATTAATTTGATAAAACAAATAACAATATATAAAAGTGAAAACAAATACCCGTGCAGACGCACGGGTCAAGATCTAGTGTAACATTAAGGTCAAAGACTAGTTTAGAAGCAAATGTTGGTAGCGCTTGGATATAGAATTATCAAAATAAATACAACGTAAACTTTTTTTGAAAAAACTACAACATAAACTTTTAGAGAATAATACAAGATTTTAATTTGTACAAAAATTATAATATGATGAAACAGGAAATATATCAGCCACTCAAACTATTTTTTTTTTCTTTTTTGAAACTTCACTCAAACTATATTTATATATATAGTACATTTTTTGAAAAATATAAGTATTTTTTCATTTATATATTCTAATATGAGGGATTAGCTCGAAACATGTATATTTATTTTCCACAGTTTTTTAACACACACAAAGGCTTTGCGTGGAGAGTTTTTGGATCCAAATGTTCTAAAGAGACATGAAACTGTACAAACAAGTTTTAAGTTTTAAACTAGATTTTGGACCCGCGCGCCCGCGCGGGTGTATGTTCTTAATTAATATATTTTTTTGTTAGTTGTAACATCCTTTTACTGATTCATAGTTTATAGCGTATTTACGTTATCTTGTTCACTTTGTTTAGCGTTAATTCTTTAACAATAAAGTTAAAAATGTGTCGATTTTTTGTAGTTTTTTTAATTTTACTCGGTAACATAAACATTATAGAGAGAGTCAAATAGAGTAATGTCTACATAGTTTGTGTGTGTTTTATTAAACTATACTAATTTAAAAATAAAATATTTTAAAGTTTTAACATATATATTTTTGTTATTTGTAAGAACATTATAATGATTTATAGTTTTTTTTTATTTTTAAATTCATGTATTTTGTTCAGTTTGATTAGTGTTCATTTTTAAAGTATGAGGAAAACATGTTGTTTTGTACTATTTTTCATTTTACTTGGTAAAATATATATTGAGTCTTTTAAAAATAATGGTCATAATTTTGTAAGTATTATTTTATAGATTGTGTGAAAATTTTAAGAAAACTCAAAAGCACTTTGTTTTTTTACTTTTATGAATCATATGCTTTATAATTAAATAAATAATTTTGTACTTTTCATTTGTTCCTCATTTTGTAAGTATTATCTTAGAAAAATGTGTGATGTTATTAAACTATACTGAAAATTTGGTGAATAACAGAATATTTTTAAGTTTTAATAGATTAGATTATTTTTTGATAATGAAATACACTAAATTAACACTAAAAATATTAACCATACAAACTAATGAAAAGTGACATAAAACTTAATAAATTACAGTTAACAAATAAATTATATTTACCAAGCCCAATTCGATTTATTGAATTGGGTCATTTAGGTTGGATTTGAAAATTTGTCCATAATATATAACACATAAATAATGGATCTTGAAAATATAATCAGAGCCCATTACAATTTTTTTCCGGGAAAAAAAACTGAAAACGTATACCTTTTACAACTTCTACATTCTCGTACAAAGTACTCTTTCTCTATTCTCTCTCTTTGTCGGTGCCGTTCATATCCAACCTAGATCTTCATATACGGCTTTGAAGTTTTCATCGAAAGGACAACAGAAGTTCGATTTATTGATTACAACAGAAGATTTTGGCATAAAGGTTCGAGTTTGTAGATTTTGTTTGGGAAACCGGTGTTTCGGATAAGTTTTCTTTCTGATCTATATTTTGTGTTATGATTTCTTAAACATGTTCTACGGTCTGGAGAACCAAGATCTTTCTGTAGGATAGACAGAGCTGTGACCGGTTTAAACATGAAGAAGAAACTTCTTGCATGATACTACTGGAGACTTTGGCAAAAAGGTTTGAGTTTGTTGATTTAGGCTCAAGTTGATTTTGTGTCCGATTAGACTTTTTTTGATCTATATTTTGTGTTTTGATTTTTTAAACATGTTCTACGGGTTGGAATATGAAGAGGCTTCTATCGGAAAGACAGAGCCGTACACTGTTTACTCGCGATCTAAAAGCTCTTGCATGATACTACTGGAGATTTT
Organism: Sinapis alba; assembly: GCA_012274485.2. Taxonomy (NCBI): domain Eukaryota; kingdom Viridiplantae; phylum Streptophyta; class Magnoliopsida; order Brassicales; family Brassicaceae; genus Sinapis; species Sinapis alba. The sequence continues at coordinate 28,213 of MU105931.1, read as the reverse complement.
GGCATATAGGTATGAGTTTGTAGATTTAGGTTCAAGTTGCGTTTGTGTCTGATTAGTTTTTTTTCTGATCTATAATTCGTGTTATGATTTTTTAAACATGTTCTGGGGTTTGGTATACCAAGAGCCTTCTATCGGGAAGACAGAGCTGTCCTGGGTTTACTCGCCTGTCAAAAACCTCTTGCATGATACTACTGGAAATTATTTCAGAAAGGTTTGAGTTTGTAGATGTAGGTTCAACTTGATATTGTGTCCGATTAGTTTTTTTTCTAATCTATATTTTGTGTTGTGATTTTTCAAAAATGTACTATAGTTTGGAATTTGAAGACACTTCTATCGGCTATACAAAGAAGTAACTGGTTTAACGACTCGGGTCAAACCTCTTGAATGATACAGATCGGTAAGGAATCAATAGAAACTCTGCTTTGTTTTCGGTTGCAAGAATAAATTTCCAGGACTTCAACTTGATGTGATCTTATCTTTGTTAGTTGCAAGGTACATCAATTCTAAAATTTTCCTTCGAATCTAATAGTTTTTCATGATCTATCAATTGACTTGACTGTCTCAGTTTTGTTAAAATGTTATATTTTAGATTAGATTGTTCTAAGAATACAACATCTTTGAAGACGTAATATACTTTCTAGGATTACAATGTATTATTAATGTAGACAAACAAATCTTTTTCAGAAACAGAGGGACATAGGCACATTTGAAAGAAAAAAAAGCTAAGAGAGAAACATGGCGAAGAGGAGAGAGATGAGATTAACTGGTAACATCACATAGCAAAGGGAAGGAACATTAATCATTAGTTAAATGTACTTGTTCTTAGTTTGATATGAAAGTCTAATAAGTTTTATAACAGGGCAACAAAATGGACTAATCGAGCAGCATAATAAGACAACAAAATGGACTGGAAAACAAACTTTTAGCAGGGTAAGATAATTATGTATCTATCATAAAGTATGACAGTATAGCATAAGATATATGTTTGAAGAACACTGCATTAATCTCAGAAGTTTGTTTTTTACTTTCTTTAGGTGGTGCACACCTTGGTTAGGTTACTGATAGTCTTATATAACATTAACAGAGGGACATGAGACAATAGATTTATAGAAAAGCTGAGGTAGATAAATGGGGAAGAACATATGGATGAGCAAAGTGAAGAAACGCAAATCAGTTAGTGGAAGTTAAATGTAAGTTCTTTCAGGTGTATATGATAGTCTCAACTCATATGTTCTTACCTTTTTATACAATGATCATGTAATAATATTTATCTTCTTAAATGTATTGCATGATATTGGATGTTATGAGAAACAAATTCCACTAATGGAATTGCATAAGAAGACAACAAAATGGACTGGACAGAGTTCTAACATGGCAAGGTAATTACTAATCTTTCGTAAGAAGTAAAGTAGGACAACCTAGCATAAGTTGTTAGTTTGAAGAGCAAATTTTCTTAAGCTCAGAAGTTTGGTTTTTAACTAATATGTAAGGTAAAAACCAAAGTAGAACAGTGTAGAATAAGTTACTCGATTGAGGAACCCTGGCTTAAGTTTAGATGTTTGATTTTTAGTTTTTCAGTTTCACATTTCGGGTTTTATGTTAATAAGTCTTATATAACAACATATTAAACTCGATAAGGTTTTAAATTACCCAAAAAATTATAAATTTCTAAAAAAATTAGAATAACAATCTTATTGAACTGAATTGTTGTCTTTGATTAAAGCAAATGTTGTTATCCACACAGAAAATTATGCACCATCAAACATTCTTCCACCAGAGATAACATCAAACCACTGAAATCTGCATGCGAGAAACAGTGAAAATAATTTTAGTTCTTATTTGTAATTGGTTACAAAAGAAAAACACATACCCATATTTCTTTAAAAAAAGAAAAGAAACATATCCGAACAATAACCATATAAGAAATTTAAACAATACCCCTAAACACATACCTTATAACCTCAGTTGTTAAAGGTTGTCAAAAACTTCTTTGAAAACTACATTCATAGTTTTTTTCAGAGGTTTGCCATCTTCGTCTAAAATCAAAATTTTCAATCCTTTTTTTGAAGTGACTCTTGAAACAGCAACATATAGCTGACCATGTGAAAAGACAGGTCTTGGTAGATAAAGACCTACTTCAGATAGGGATTGCCCTTGGCTTTTGTTGATTGTTATTGCAAAAGCAACAGCGAGAGGCAGTTGCCTTCTCCGCATTTTGAAAGGCAATCTGGTGTCTGATGGAGTTATCAGCAATCTAGGTATATCAACTATTTCCCCAACCCTTTCTCCAGTGATAATCCTAGCTTGAACCATAAAATCCATTAGCTGAGTGATCTGCAATCTTGTCCCATTCATTAAACCATCAGTAGGCGCTATGTTTCTCAGAACCATAACAGGACAACCAACCTTTAGTCTAAGACTATGGTTCGGTAAACCAGAAACCTTAATAGTGTTCAGAAAATCAGGACTAAGAGCTTCATTGTTTACAGAATTTGTATCAGAAGGATCAATGCTATCAGCACTGTTATAAATTTTTTCCTCACCTGAAAGTGAAAACATATATTAAGAGAACAACATGCAAACATAAAGAAGGTGTAATCAAAAGATGAAGTAAAGAAATTTACCCTCTAGTTTATCCAGCATATATTCATTAACTCTATTAACATCTTCGTTAGTTGGACAAAGAATAGCTCTCTCTTGGAAAAACTTTGCATCTTTGTTTTCATGAAATGAATTCGAATTACCATAAATTGCTTCGCTGATTGCTTCTATTGGATCACTAGAGTCGGTAATCAAAAATTCTGAGGGGATTTCAATCTCTGCCTCACCATCATTAGGCTCATAAAGTTTACCATCACCAACTTTTAAAATCCATTCTGAAAATTCTTGAAGCTCCTTTGACTCTTCTAGTGACAATCCAGCTGAAACCAATCTCATATTCTTGGTGAGGTTAAGTACTTTGCAGTGCTCCCAAAGATAGGATGAGTTCAGTGAGGCCATAACAATTTCAGCTCTACCAGCTCCATTTATAACAGGCAATACCTGTCTAAAATCACCACCAAAAACAATAACCTTTCCACCAAATGGTTGTGTGTCGTGCTTCCCCACAATATCGGATAAACTTCTATCCAAAGCTTCAAAACAATGCTTGCTCATCATAGGCGCTTCATCCCATATAATAAGTGATGATGCTTTCACTAAATTAGCTTGGTCAGTTCCATGCTTCATAGTACATGAGGAAAATTCGTCTGGATTTAGGGGAATACCGAATCTGGAATGAGCTGTCCGACCTCCTTGCAGCAACAATGATGCAATGCCACTTGAAGCCACGTTTAGAACGATATCTCCTCGCGATCTGATAGCTGCCGAAAGTAATTTCCAAAGAAAAGTTTTCCCAGTTCCACCAAAACCGCTAACAAAAAACATTCCACCTTCTCCTTTATTAACAGCCGCAATAATCTGATCATATATCTTTCTTTGCTCGTAAGTCATATGCGGAATATCTCTATCCAGAGTTTCTAACAAAGAAGAACGGCAATAGCTGCGTTCGTCTAACACCAAGACATTAGAATCTTGACTACTGGTCCTTGGTAATGTAGGCATAGATTCAAATCTTGCAAGAGAAGTACCATTACGTCTCAATAGTTTTTCTATCTCTAGTAAAGCATACTTCTTCTTGTCATCATCACTCAGCAATAGACCTACAATGATAACCAAAAGGACAGTAAAGAAAAATAAATTAGAAGTCACACTTTATGCTCAATGTAAATTATCGAACAATATAGGCAAAATTGAAAAGTTAACCTGGTCTATTAAAATTTCTTCTCCTAGAGTGCTCAATATCTTCAGACAAAAACTCCCAAGTACTTTCCCATACTGTCTCAGGCTTAGATAAAGTGTTACTCATAAGCATCATAACAAACACTTTTCGTAACTCACTTGCTGTGCTTTCAAAACTTCTTCTTACTATGTCATCAATGTACTCCTGATCATCATCTAATAACCCACGAGCATAACACGCTTCTTTGTAGCTTGGATACAAGACACCTTGATAAGTTTTAATGTCTTCATAACTGGTGGGTCCTTTGACAACATTCAACAAAACACGCAAGAAATAAGCATCTTCTTGGGTCCTAGGAACATAATTAATCCTCCCAAGAGAGAATCCCCGTTTCCGCCGCTTGAACTTCTTTGACCTTTTATCATATGTAAAAAAGTTTGGAATCTGAGCATAGGTCAATGTTCTTGCAAGTGAGTCAATTTTACACAACTCAAACCAAGCCAAGAACATTGTATTTTGAATGAGCTTCCGGCTGACCACTGCTTTCAATTTATCTTTCCCATTGAAAGTAACAACTTGTTTACCGGGAAGATGGAAACTAAGCTTCTCTACAGAAGTTGATCGATAGTGAATAGGAAATTTGAAGACTCTCCATGTTCCTTCACATGTGGAAACGTATCTGAAAAAATGATAAATATCAAAATCGCCTGTTACTTAAGGACGTGGTATACTACATAAAAAAACAGAAATCAAATTTAAGTTTATATACCTGCAATCGAAGAATTCTTTGAGTTCATTCCTTTTTTTGTCAAGCTGTTCCTTAGTAAGATCTTTATCTCCTAACTTACTTGCAACAATGTGGTCAGGGGGTTCAACAACAACTGTGACACGATCCTGTCCTTTATTAATGTATTTGAACAAATACTTTATAGACCCAACTTGGTTGCACCACTCGACGTTAATATGAGCTCTGTAAAGAAGAGATAATTTCCGATTATATGGAATGACATATCGATTGTCACATCTCACTCCGTTTTTCAGAACATAGTTTTCTGACTGTTGACGCCTTCTGTAAATTGGAAATCCTTCTTTATTAATAGTGGTCTTCTCAGCAAAGGATTTAGGATATGACTTAGAGCAACGGCCATTCTCCATACATGGTGAATTCATATTAGCTGGACCACATGGTCCATGAATCATCATATCCTTAATGACCTCATAAAGCTCTGGTTCTTCCTTTTTATTAGGAATCTCTGCAGAAATTATTTTGTCAATATCCTCTGTTGTTGGAAGCTTTAACTTCTTCATGAATAAGAGAATGTGAGCATGTGGTAAACCACGTTTCTGGAACTCAATTGTATACATAGCTGTTTCAAGAAAGAAAAAATATTTAAGTCATCACTAATACCAATATACAGCAAATCATAAATAAAAAACATATATTCCAGCTGACTTTAACTTACATGAGCGTGTCTCTCCCAAAATATTCTTCTTGGTTAAAGTATCCATCAATGAATCAAGTTTGATCTTGAAAATCCTACAAATAATGTTTGATCTGTCTTCTGCCTTTAGCTTCCTTGCCTTAACATATCTTGTAATCTCTGGCCATTTAGGATTACATGTGAAAGTGATGAAAAGATCTGGGAAACCAAAATGCTTACATATTGTCATAGCATCCAAGTAATTGTTCTTCATATATCTAGGACTCCCTACGAATGAAGCTGGTAATGTAAACTCTGATCCTTGGTCATTCATATCCACTTTCCCTGCATTCTCAGACTGTTTAATGGAGTCATAACTATCCGATCGCAAAGAAGGTTGGTTTAACTTCAAATATCGTAGGCGATTAGACTCAATTGTTGTGAAGGCATCCACCACAAACTGCTGAAATAGTCTTCTAGAAGATAGGAGAGTATGAGACTCATTCTTACGTTCATGCAGGCGAAAAGCAAAGAATTGTCTCATACTGATATTAGGCTTCTTCTGTTTTTTTGTGATGTTTGTCTCTCCTTTCTTAATACCGAGTCTGAATCCATCTTCTCCATACGTAAACAAAAGAGGATATTGAAGAGCAAGATATGAAGCATGAATTTCATTTATTCTCAGCAGTTTCCCTGATTTTTGTTGTAGAACAATATCCCTTTTGTCCATATCAAGACTAAAATCTCCAGGAATAAGCGCAGCAACTTCTGAAGCTGTGGGCGTGTTATAAGTCCTTCCATCCTTTAATCTCTCACTAACAATCCTCATATGAAATGAATTTTCAGGATCTGTGTTAAAGCGATCTCTTGCTGATCTAAACTTTTTTACATATGGATTGACTTCATTCAACATCTTCATCAAAGTGTCAATAACATCTTTCCTTAGAGTATCCTTTTTCTTCACCTGAAATTTCTGTTTCCCGGAGCTGTAAAACGTTTTTAAATGAACAAATGTTAGTTATTAACTCTAGAAAAACAGTGTTCTGAATGCTAGTAGTTATACCTTAAACATTTTGCTCTGTTTTCAACTTCATTCTCTGTGTCAACTATGTATAGCTGTCCAAACTTTGCTTCACCTCCATCAGGTGGTGTTAAATTGCCAATTAAATGGTAATTTTCTCCTTGTAGCTGAAACATATCAGGTCCTTTACCTTTTTTAAAGATCTCTCTACTTTTCCACCAAGAGAAGTGAAGGAAAAAACCATATTATACGGTCTTATATGTTTTTGGAAATGTCTGCTTCGTGGATCATCTCCTTCCAAGAGCTTTTTTAGAACTGATGGTGGTTCTTTCAATAGAGGCAACTGCACTTGACCTTGCATACAACATAATGAAAATGTAGGTTTTTTTGCATTTCTACGCTTGTTTAACCGTTCTCCATACCACATGATAGCACCACAATGAACACATGTGTAATCAGGATCACCTTCATCTAAATAATCTGCAAAATATACATATAAACTAAGATTTATAATTTTTACAATATAAATAAAATTCTATGAGATTTTGTTTGTTAAAAACGCAAAGAGCTTTACCATTTTCATTATAAGTTGACTTGGATGGTTTTGAAGACTTAAGAACACTTTCAGGAGTTTCTGAATTTGGTAGCTTATTAGTGATTTCGCTTAGCAAAACCTCAGCTTCCGAATACTTAGGATCATCTAAGTCAGATTGTTCATTTTCTGTATCAGTACTCTCTTGAGAAGAACAATCAAAAACTTGATGGTGATCAGTATCAATTATACCTGCATATAAATGAATTAATATCAAGGGTCAAAACATATTTAACAAATTATCTAAACTGTTAAAAAGAAAGCAATTAAAAGTCATGCTACCTCGAAACAAATCATTTCCAACTAATGCATCATCTTCGTCTATGTTTTGAGATGATGCATTGAATGTATGTGATGGTGAATGTGAGTTAGGCTCAAGCAAATGTGCTATATTAGTAATATCTTTCAGAACATTACGAGCACTTCTGTGTGGATGACATCCTTTAGATTTGATAAATTTGAAGCTCCTCTTATGTAGATCCTCTGTTTAGCATATTAAAGAAGATTCAAATGAGTATATGAAATGAACTTGGTGATACCAAAAATTATTATAAAACAAATAATAAATTACTTGATAATGTTGTAAAGCAACTGCTCAGTTTTGGTGTGTCTGGTACTTGGTCTTTAATTAAATCCAGACCTTGCAAAATATCAAAATGAATAACATTTTACATAAATTTTTCATCATATAAAAGTTTAATCTATTTGCAGAACAACCAATATCTTACCAAGGACCATTTTACGTTTATTTTTGGGGGTTTGTGGTGAGAGCATGCTTATTTGTTGATATGATGAAACTGTAGAGCTTGGAACTTGGTGGTTTTCAATAGTTTCAAAAAGTCTATAATATATAGAACTTAATGGGATATCTTGATTTGAGATGGAAGTCTGTAATCTCTTCTTTGTTACTTCAGGATCTGGCATATAATTGAAGGTTGGTGTTCTTTTTTTTAATGCAGTATCAACTCCAATACCTTCGGGACCTCTCTTCCGATTCACCATTTGAGAATGATAATATATCTATCCTGGTCGTATGATGAAAAAATGAGAAAGAAGTCGAGATAAGCAGATTGGTCACGATGAGAATTTCATCTTGAGAGGTAATGAAATATATTTTGGGTTCTAATCATAGATTAACTAATAAATGGCACGCTTCAATTTAGGAGATTGGTTGAAGATATTCTGTATATTTAGGAATGTTGATATATTTTCTTAGTTGTTGCAATTATTGTTGATTCTATTGATATCTAATTCACCAAATTCTATTATCGGTGGATCTTAACTTCATAAATGAGTATAAGAAAATTAATATTTTGTGAGGTGTTTATATAATTAATAAAATTATTATCTATATTATTAAGAAGCAATCATTTTTGATATACTTGCTTCAGTGATGAGAAGAACGAAAGGCGCTGCACATATGACTAATGGATCATATTCGGCAATTCCTAAGTTGGTAGACAGGTATGATGCTTTATTAACTCATATGATAGTTGTTAGTCCTTTAATATTTATCTAGGTTTGTTAGGTTTATCTTAGTGTTGGATTATATGAGTTGATTGGTTAGTTAGACAGCTTTGGGTACAGTCTAAGATGGTTTAGATGTCGTAATACTTTAAAGAGATTGGCTCTTATGAAATTAATTTTGAAAATCCATTTATTATTAAATTATAAATTTAAAAGAACTTTTACGACACAAATTAAAACCACTACATTTTAATTAAAGTGCTGAAAAAATAAAAGTAATTAAAATAACTTATCTTAGTTAAAGTACTGGAAATATAAAAGTAAAAAAAAAAAAACTTATCTTAATTAAAGTACTGAAAATATAAAAGAAAAAAATACTTAAAAACATCAAAGAGATCTTCTCTTGACACAATCTCTTTCAATTAATCTTTCTTTGCTTTTTCTTGTTTGATCCATTTGGTGCATAGTTTCTTGGAAGTAGATGTTAGGTCAGGTAGATCAACATCATCTTCTTTGCGCTTTGAAAAAGGAGTTTTTGGATCCTCAGGTGAATTTGTATCCAACATCAACACCTGAAAATGAGTAGTAGTTGCGATTTATTAAAAAAATAATAAGTTAGACCAATCGTAAAATTTGTAAGACAAACCAAACACACTTATAACCACTTACACCAGCAGATGACATGGTAGAAGAAGCTGTTCCCATATCAGAAAGAGCCTCAGAATCGGTTTCTATACTCATAAGTTTATCTCCAGAACAAACCTCTAAAACCAAGAAAGTGCTTGATCCGTTTGTGACATTATCAGAGCATATAGAAAGCCCAAAACAGAAGGACTTTCCCACCAATGCACGGATAGGTTCTGGTAGTATCTCTGGATCTTCTATCTATAAATATTTAAAACAATCTGTTAATTTTAAACTAAACTATATTTGAAACGCCTGATCATTATATCAAAACTTACATCCCCATAAGAGCCATCCCATAGGTCATCAGCTGAAATACCAATGATGGACTTTGCAACAGAGCCTAATAACATTAGATTACAACTATCTGTGTCATCTTTTACTACCAGATGTAGTTTGAACCTAATTCCAAACACAAAAGGGACAACATGTCAAAAATAAATGATGTACTTTTCGTATAAGGTCTTAATAAATTATAAAAAATTTATAAATCACTTACTTGGGTGAAACATTAGTCACATTTGCATTACAAACTTCACAACGAAACATGGGTTTGTCTATTTTTGACATCTTTTCATAATCAACCTTTGGTATTTTATTGACACGTTTGTTGTGACGGTTACACCCAAAATAAAACCATGCCCAATCAGTGTCTATTGCCTCAATTGTGCATTCAATTTTACAAACCTCAACCTAAAATAAACAATTTGCAAAAAATGTTTATTTCACGGTTATTAAGCACTTTGTTAAAAAAAATGATATAACTATTAAGTGTATACCTGATTTGCGGCATTGACTTCTGAAATCTGCCTGATCTCAGCTTCACCCCAATCATATTGAATCCGTTTACCATCTTTCTTTCCAGTAGATTTATCAAAAGGAGAAAGCAGTAAATGATCATCTGATAGCCTACAAAATTATTAATACATAAACATAAATAACTAACACTTTAGTGTCATCACGCCTAAACTAAAATAAAGGCAACCTTTCTGTTAACTCAACAACTTCTGGTTCTGTTGGATTGATGTATAGGCGTGATGCATCAAAGGCGTTAGTGATCTGCACCTCTCCTAGTACAGAAAAAAAAAACATTAAAAAAAAACTGTATACATGGTATCATCAATTAATGAAAAATCATTGTAAAATACCTCTAAAGAAGCTGATTTTTGCAAACCTTATCAAACAAACAATAGTCCGATCTTTACATTCATCAATAATTGCTTCTATTTGCTCAGCATAAGATCCCCAAAGACAACATGCAAGATCATTTCCTCTGTTTAAGTTATAGGTTAGTAAAAAAGGGAACAAATTTCCAAACTTAATAGTTTTACAATTGGATGTTTCATTAACGTTGAGTAAACTTACTGAGAGTCAATTAAGCGAAATTGAACCCTTTTCTTGTCTTGTCCTTGAGCTTTGACGGTTAGAACATCACCAAGGTCATGAACTTTCCCTATCACATCTATCAGAAAATAATATTATCTTAGGTTCTGTAAAACTATACTTAACATAACACAAAACTATATGTAGACAAATTAATATAATCGATAAACATAATACCTATAAGGAAGTGAGTCTCTAGAGTTCCATTTCCAATTTCTTCATAACTGGCTAGAGAGAGGAATATACGATGCTCAGTTAAATCCGAACCTCTTACCACACTTTCATCGGAGATAGTCATCTTGTATGGATGACGTGTTGTTCGATACTGGCCACCAGCTGCATTCAGTTGAACATTTTCAATGACTGCCCATTGTCCTGCAGGTAGCACACGTTGAATACGGTACATGTGATTTTTTTTGCAAGAAGCATGAATTTTGTTACCCTACCAAAACAAAACAGTGGTAATATTAGATAGTTGTTATATAAAAATCCGACTTGTAATATACAAAACGTTTAGAAATGTAGATTTACCCATTGATCTGCTAAAACCATCTCAAAGGTATCTCCAAAAGATGTGTTCTGCCTCCAAGAATGTAAGCACTTAACTTGTACTCGCCAATTATTCTTATAAGGCTTGAGTTTTGAGAGAGGCGTAAAAGTAGTAATGGAAGACATTTTAGGGTAATATTCTTTTAGTGATGATTGTTTCACGTTTTAGGGGGAGAGATACATATAGCAAACGTTTTCATTGTAGGGTAAATTAGAGTGTTATAAGGTCGGTAATCATTAAAGATTATGAAAGATTATGGTAGTTGTGATTGTGTAGCATTTAAAAGAGAATATATTATTTGATTTCATTCCCGATTTGATCCGTTTGTTTAAAACTTAACATAATGAACACGAAAATAGATCTTTGCTTTCTAGATTTATACGTGATTGGTAAGATTATAACTAAATTACAAATCTTGTGGTAGTTAATTGCGTATCGTAATTGTTTAGATATTCGAAAAGATTTAGGGAGAGAATTTCGTATAGGAAAATAATAAATGATATATGCGATTTTGAATTAGAATATATTAAACAATATGGATACAATATATTATCTAGTGATAATTTTGATTATGTTAAATATTTTATTTCGAGTAAAACTGTTATATATTATGATCAAAATATTGATATTATATGGCAGTAAAAAGAAATATATTATGATAAAAGATTGATATTTTAAGCCTTTGTTTTGAAAAGGAATGTATGAGTGTATCTATTGACTGCTTCAATTCTGTAAATCAAGAAGAACAAAGTTAGTATGAGAATTTCATATGGTCAGTGAAAATGTTACAGAACTACAAGTAGGAAAGTAGCTATTGTATTTGGTTGGTTTTGCTGTGTTACGGTTTGGTAATGGATTTGTAATACTCCGGTTTAGTATTAAGAACAAATGTCTTTGTTAAATCAGAATTTTAGTCAACGACATGCGCATTTGTTATGGTATGGTTGAAGATTGGTTAGGTTTTTAAATTGTACGAATTAACTAATGCCCAAAAACGTGGTTCAAGCTTGGTTTGGATTAAAAATTGTTCGATTTAAGTAATGTTCCAAAACGACTGTGTTTTAATATCAATGGCAATAGTTGGTAATTTTTGTGGAAAACTAAGGGGTAAGTACAAAATGTACTCCTGTTTTAATAGATTAGATTTTAAATTAATCGCCAATCGACTGTTCAGTCGTTTTAAACCAAAAAGCCGGTCTTAGTTTATATACATACTAGTACTATGTGTCATCACATGCAACTTGTACAGACTTTTCTTTTTTTTCTTTTTTTTCTTTTTTTTTGTCTTCTGGTAGATTTATATTGAATTCAACCAAAGATTACACAGAGCCGGCAAAAGTTTATAACCTTTCCGGAGTCATAAGCCGACGAGGTAAGATTAACCTCCCGGAGACAAAGTTTGAAACATCAACTTAACTGAAACACTTAACTGAGAGAAGGGAACAAAGCTATCTAGCATACAATAGAGAGACATGATAATCTGCAGGAGAAGTGGAGCTGAGTAGAGTTGGAAGAAGATATGAGCGAGAAAGCGATTTCAGTCTTACATTATTGGAGTTGGAAGATGATCTCCAAGAACGGTTCCCCACTACAGCCAAGAACGGTTCCCCTCTACAACCAAGAACATACCACAACACAAAAGCTGCTTCTTCACCAAGAAGCCACATGAGAACAAATCTCCAACTCGAGCAGCCATTGAAGACGACGGTTGGTAAATAACTACTCCAAGACATAACGCAATTGAGCAACAGCTCCAAAGCCCCTTACCAAGTAATCCGGAGAACCCGTTGGTTTCAAACCAAGGGACAGCACATCTTCACAACACCGAAGCTCCACCCACTGAAGACAACTAAAACCAAGCACTGAAGTCGAACGACGAGGCCTTACACAAAGAATATCAAAGATAAGAACATGGATGCCTCAGTGAAAGACCAGCAAAACCACAATCCAGAGCAGTACAACACCACTCATGACCATGAATAGAGTCATCTTCCAGGCAGTCGGAAGACCCATCAAACTCTAATGTGCTGAAGAAACCTTAAACCCCTTTAACATAATCTGCTACACTCCCTCGAATTGCCTCCACGGAGTAGCCTCATGATGAAGCTACACAAGAGCACACCGGAACCGACTATCTTGTTGCAGAACCAAACTCATATCGGAAGGTGTTGGATGTAGACTACCAAAAGGACACAAAAACTAACCAGCTACCTGAGACTGAAACCAATCGACATCCAAAACAGAGACAGGAGAGGGGAAAAGCCTGACAATCACCTATGAGCCAATAGAGTTTTCAACTTATCCAGATTCGATGGAAGAAGTATCATCCCACATCAGAGCCGGCATAACCTGCACCGCGCACCAGAAAAAGCTACAAACCTGATTAAGTTACTCCATCCAGCTACAAGATGAGATCAAAGACATATCTGCGCTCAAAAGTTTCCAAAGATATGAATAGCTTCAACTCAGAGTAGAAACAAAAGAACTACACTAAAGGCCTTCTCACGGCACCGACGAAGCTCGCCGGTCACCGGAGAAGGAGAAAGCAAAGAGACTTTTTTTTTTCTAGCGGCGTTTAGGGTTGGCGTTAGGAGATGGGAACTGAGAGTGGAACAACTTGTACAGACTTTATGTATCAAAGTCTACGATTTAATAAACTAAACTAGATTCTGACCCGCGCGGTTGCGCGGGATTCTTTATGTTATATTTCAAACTTTATGATTTAATGATATTTTTATGAATTTGGGTTGTGGTCGGTTCAAAAAGTATAGTAATAGTTAAGTTATTAATGAATTTGGATTTCGTTTGAGTTTAGTTATTTTAATTTTTGTTTTGGTTCAAATAAAAATGTTAAGAATCCGATAAAATTTTGAGTTTAATTCAAATCCGTGGATGTAGATAAGAATATAAAATTTTTGATCTTGATTTTGATTTAGGTAGCTATATTTTTCACATTTTATATTTTTGTTATAATTAAAATAAAATAAATTTATAATTAAAATTTGATTGGTCATCTACTCTATTAAAATAGAGTCCTATTTTTATCTACTATAAACAAGTTTTAGTAGGACCATTTGATTAATTACTTAATATAACATAATGATTATTTATATTAATAATGAACTAACTATAAATTTGTTTTTCTTTTTAATTTATAATAAAATCTGTTGAGAAAGAATCTAACAAAATCTTACTTAAAAAATAAATATTTTTTTAAATAATATATTAATAAATTTCGTAATTAGTAATATAATATTATTATATAAAAATTTAAACTAAATTTTATTATAAAAAACAAAAAATAAAAATTCTATACTATTTTTTATAAATTCTATAATTATATTTTGTATTATATAAAGATAGCAATGCTATATAAATTAAATATGAAAAATATATTTAATAATTAAATTAAGAAAAATTATATTTTTGATTCTTTCACTTAAATAAATTATCACTCATCATTATAAT
>MU105931.1:0-13609 GCA_012274485.2 Sinapis alba | reverse complement strand
ATTATAATGATGAGTGATAATTTATTTAAGTGAAAGAATCAAAAATATAATTTTTCTTAATTTAATTATTAAATATATTTTTCATATTTAATTTATATAGCATTGCTATCTTTATATAATACAAAATATAATTATAGAATTTATAAAAAATAGTATAGAATTTTTATTTTTTGTTTTTTATAATAAAATTTAGTTTAAATTTTTATATAATAATATTATATTACTAATTACGAAATTTATTAATATATTATTTAAAAAAATATTTATTTTTTAAGTAAGATTTTGTTAGATTCTTTCTCAACAGATTTTATTATAAATTAAAAAGAAAAACAAATTTATAGTTAGTTCATTATTAATATAAATAATCATTATGTTATATTAAGTAATTAATCAAATGGTCCTACTAAAATTTGTTTATAGTAGATAAAAATAGGACTCTATTTTAATAGAGTAGATATAAGATATATAAACCGAAAACCTGCATATATACGTTTTCTTGTCCAAAATTGTTTTACTAAAATAATATTAAACAAATGGGGGAAATAAAGGAGAAAAATCAGATCAGGAGCTGAATATTGATCATCCCGGTTTACTGTAGAAATCTTAACCTTTATGGTGCTTTCCCCCACATTCTCTCGTTTCTAACGACGGAGGAGGATTCTCTCACCGGACTTTCGTCTCCGAAGGACTTTTCCCGGCGTTGTCGTCTTCCTGCCATCTCTATCCCTTTGCGAACACAAGGTAGAAGAGAAGAAGCTCAGTCTCTGTTGAATCTAACTGTCAACGAGATCTGTGAAATTCTCACGAATTGGTTCTGCGATCTGCCCGATTCGCGTCGTCTTCTCTCCGGATCTGAGTTTCGATTTGAAGTAATTGATTGTTGGACATAGGAACCTCGAATCCGGGTTTCTTGCTCCATCCAAGTCACGTGTAAGTCGTCATTCTTCTTTAGAAACCCTAATTTCTAGGGCTCTGTGCAGTTGCACAGTTCTCCTCAGAGAGCTTCCATAGATCTATAATCGTTATTTCGAAAACATGCATTGTGGATTGCGAGCATTTCTCTGAGCTTTCTCTTACGTCACGTTTCGCAGGGTTTCTATGCATTGCTTGGTGCCTTC
Source organism: Sinapis alba (assembly GCA_012274485.2). Taxonomy (NCBI): domain Eukaryota; kingdom Viridiplantae; phylum Streptophyta; class Magnoliopsida; order Brassicales; family Brassicaceae; genus Sinapis; species Sinapis alba. The sequence continues at coordinate 12,491 of MU105931.1, read as the reverse complement.
GGCTGAATAGTTGTATCTGTTAAGGAACGCTCAGCCGTTGAAGTGATGTTATCATCAAGGTTTTCATTTTTGGGGATCGGAAGTTCCAACGAGGTTAATGACTCTTTGGGTGTTTCTGGAACCAAGATTAAGCCAACTCTAAGTGTGCAGACGGATAAAGATGTGTACAGGCCTGGAGATGCCATCTTTGTAACTCTTGAGATTGGTTATTCTCCTGTAAGGGATCATGAGAACGGGGCTAGCCCCTCGGTTTTGGTTGACAAGCTTAGTTTTGAGGTTAAGGGAGTTGAGAAACTGGACGTTCAGTGGTTTTCTATTCAAAAGACATCACCAGGAAGCAAAGGAAGAAGAGGTATTGAATGAGCTTTTTGTTACTGAAACTATTATATGTCAGTTTGTGGAGGGTTTTTAAATTGTTGTTGAATATCTGGATGTTGTATGTATAGACTTACATATGCACACCTGCACATATTCACACTCTGGAAAGTAGGCTTGTATCTAGTTAACGTATGTGGTCTAGCCTGTGAGGATAACTATGGAAGAAAGTGAAATAGTTAAGAAAAAAAGAGAGTGTTCCAAAAAAAAAAAGTTCAGAAAAAAGAGAATTATATATCCAAGTGAAACGGCTATCAAATTAAGCATAGAAAATATGTGATTTTTCTTTGTGTGTGTTCTTTAACTTCCTTCAACCTTCATGATTCTTTCTCTAGAGAGATTGCATATTGCACCTGTATAGCATTTATGAAACTTAGTTGCCTCCAGAAGTATATACTAGTGCAGTAATGCAGTAGTAAGGTATTTTTCTTGATCCTCACAAATTTGATGGAACAAATTGATACTAGGTTCTGTGCCTTGTATGTGTACCTTTGTAATGATGTGCTAATCGTGCAATTTTTTGGAGGTTTCAGGTGAACACATATTCCTAGACAGTTCAACACCATCCTTGATCTCTAATCAACTCCTATCTCCTGGTGCTAAGATGACATGTAATCTTTCCTGGTTCATTTCTTTAATACTATATGAATAATAACATAGACTATGCTGGATGCTCACTCCTAGGGTAATGCCAATCTTTGAGCTCACAGCCATCTTTGTTTGTAATTCCATCTACAGTAATGGTTCGAGCTGCACTCCCACAGATTATACCACCTTCATATAAGGGTGCTACTTTACGTTACCATTACTATATCAAGTGCACATTAAGCGGAAGATTGATGGCATTGGAAAACAGTCAATTTTACAAAGACTCGACAAAAGATTTCATTGAAGTGGTTAGTTTACTTGACTTTCCGTGTTCTCTTAGGTGCTATAGGAGATATGATTTGTGTTTTGTTAGAAAACTAAACTGGGGTAAACCCAAATATTTGTAGCTTTCTTGTGAAGACTTGATTTGTAGAAGAGAGTGTGAGATTGGAACAAAATGTTTTCAGTATAGTGCTAAGCTAGGTGTGCTTTGGTTTCTAGCCTGCTTGATGCATAATTGATAAGACAATCAGACGACTTTGTATGAGTAATTCAACATTCTTAAATCATCTACTTGTTGTTTCTCTGTGACAATGGAATGCGATGCACCGGGGTTTCTGTTCAAAGTATGAGGTTGAAGCATGAGATATAAAGCATAGGTTAGTCTAGATGTTCTTGGAAAAAAATTCGGTGTCACATGTACGTACTTTGTGTTCTTTGGCCGATTTGCCACTGAAGTGAGTTTAGTAGTTTGGTCAACGAATTGTAATATTATCCTTTTAATCAAGTAGAATTGTCGCTTTTCTTGATTTGACATCCTAATAAAATTTTGTCCCAAGAATTGGATGCCATGTTTCTGGAGTGGGTGTACAAGTGGTTATATGTCTCAATGAAATTCAATTTACATGCCTTATATAGTTATACGTCATGATGCTTGATAGATAATATTTAAGTGGATGCGTTGGTGTCAGGACTCTTGTTTTCTGAATACAATTATTTTCCCCTTTTGTAATTAGATTTTTCTAATCGAATCTGGCATAATATTGACCCGTGGTCCTGTTTGATATATCAACAGGAGACTCGAGTCCCAATTCAAGTATGGGCAATTCAGAAGAACAACGGGTTGCTTTTAGAGGAAAGTCACACTGATGGTAAGCTTCGTCTCTAATTTCTGAATGCGAATTTTAAATCAGGTTTCAAACATGTTTATTCATAAGGCAACAAATTACAGAACGTAGCAAGATTTTTTTTTCCTTATGTTTGGACGGCATTAGCAGTACAACCTGATGGGCCTCTTACGTTTTCTCTCAGGGATTGTTCCAGGCAGTACCATTCAGACAGAAATATACTGGAAAGGGATGGATGGAGACTCAGAATGGGTATGTCATGTTCACAGTTGTACCATATTACTATTTATCTTCTCTACTACTCCTTTACAGCTTTCTGTATACCTATTGTTGTCATTTGTATGCTGGTCAACAAAAGAACAATCAACCAAATGCATTTAATGCAGACTAGAGCAAATGACGCATATGATAGTGGTGAGGATGGATATGACAGTTCACGCGATGAGATCTCCTCTGTTTCTTCCTATCCCAACAAAGGAAATCTAAACAGAACTTTTGGTAGTTCACTGTCCTTGAATTCTGGACCAAGATTATCTATGAATGCCACGTCATATATTGAAGGTGTTGGATCATCTCCAAAAGAAATGGTCTCTCAGTTGTCAGCTGCTGTGGTGTCTTACGACTCTGGACCTGGTAAGTGGTAACGTGCATGTAATTGCCTGAAACAGCAATTTTTTTTATTGGGTCATTGAGAATGTCACCACTTCATGCAACACGTGTGTTGTGTGCCGAAGAAGTAGTGACTGGCTTACTTCACTAACGCAAGTGTTTCTGTCCTTCAGTAGAAGGCTGATTTTAAACAATACTGAAAATATTTTTAGCTCTATGTACTGGTGAGCAAGGAGAGGATTACTAAAGAATGCTTCCATCATTTTCCTACTAGATGGCTTTTCTCCTGGTAAATCATCAAATTCCGTGATTCCAAGCCAACAGCCCAAGCAGACAAATGGCTCAGGAGCATCTAACTCACCTAAAGCTGGAGCTGGAGAACCAATTCCATGTAAACTAGTCTATTCTCTCAACCTTTTCGCAGTTTGAATATTTCACATGTTGTACTCTATATATGACTGTGGATTCTGCAAATAGCAACTTATCCAGTGCAATCATTTTCTTGCAGCAGAAAGATTCACCCGAGGAAGATCTTATAACATCAGAATGGATGACCAAGTTCTTCTTAGATTTTCCCCAAAGAATGCAGACTCTACTTATTACTTCAGTGATAACGTAATGGCAGTTCCATGTCATTTTCACATTCTTTCATAACATTTCCTGCTTTACTTACTTCCAGTGGTAAAATTGTTTGCAGATTGGTGGAACTCTTACTTTCTTCCATGAAGGAGCTAGAAGATGCCTTGAGGTAAAATCCATAAAAATAATATTATATAATTTTCTGGTGCATAACTCTGAAGTTGAGGCTATAATATATGTTGATTTTGATTATCGATAACCGATTTCAGGTCTCGGTTACACTAGAAACCTCAGAGACGATAAACAGGAAATTTGTTCATCCGTCGAGGAGAAGTTCTCCAACGCATACTAAGGTACAAAATACAGCAGAGTTTACTCTGGTGATTGACTTCTTCGTCTCTGCAAAGGAGATCTTTTCTACTTGCTACATTGCATAATGTTAGTCTTCTCCTCAACAGGTCCAAAGCGATCACCATGAAGTGGTGGCAGACCTTATTCAGACAAGCTTTCTTTTCTCGATTCCCACGGATGGTCCAATGTCGTTTACTACACCCCGTGTTTCTGTGCAATGGATTCTTCGGTTTGAGTTCCTAATCACCCCCAAGGATGTGGACTTGAGCAGGTATTAATTAATCCTGCAAAAGGATTCATTCTCTGTCCGAATTTGTCAAGTTGTTGAAGTCAGTTTCTTTTGGTCTGTTTACATACACAGGTATGAACATCCATTGTTAGTCCCGGAAAGGGAAAAAAGCGAATGGGTTCTTCCGATCACGGTACATGCACCACCACCCAGAACATCATCATCACCTGCTCAAAACCGAGGCGATAAGCTATTTGGTTTGGAGCCTTCTTGGATTCGCAGCTAAACCACCTCATGCAATATAATTTTCTTTTGGAATGTTTACCACAAACTTTTGTTTTTCATTTTATATTTTTAATACTAGTTTATAAATAAAAAAAAAACACCATCTTCTGGTTTAAGAGTGAGGTTGTGAACAAAAATGCATAAATTACAAGATTCATCAATTTCAGGCAGAATCTGAATTAAGTGTTTTTTCTTTTCTTTTTCTTTTCTTCTAAAACTAGTTAAGAGAAAATAAATAACATAAGTGTTAAAATCAATAGAGGTTTGTCAGCGGTTCATGCGGAAAGTTTGATTTGGTATACATTTGTTTTTATTTTCAAGTAGTATATATTAATGTGTGAATGATTATTTCTATTAATTCTCTTCTTATTTCTGAATGTTAGAGTTTGAGTCTTTAAATTCGAGTATGATTAAGGGCTTAATTGGAAAGTGAGATGTAATTTTATATAGTTGCTGTAGAATTAATGCTGTAGATTTTTTTTTTTGTTATAACTGTAAAAGGTTTTGATGTAGAATTTTGGTTTTAGGTATAAGAAAGTTTAATTATTTACTTTTAAATTTTTCTAAAGGAAAATATAAGTCTTCTAAATATTTCACTTCAAGAAAACATATACATAACCATGACATAAATCATGGTTATTTCTTCGTAAATATTTCTTTACGAGGAAATAACCACGAAAAAAATTATCTAGTTCAGCAAGAGAAATGTCTTAGAACTAATTTTAAAATATGAAACATATTTTTACTTGTTCTAGTTGGCAAAACATATTTTCCATAAAACATGCCTAAGTGATTTAATGTGCGAAAAATATGAAATATACTTTTTCATTTACCGGTTTGGCGGAACATATAGTTTTCACAAAGACTCTTAATTCAATCTTATATATATATATATATATAGAGAGAGAGAGAGAGAGAGTCTAAGAGCTAATAAATAACAACTCGCATTAACAAGTGAATACACACTAAGCTCGATGAAAAGCTCGTACATCTGAACAATATCAGAAGCATTTCCCTGTGAATACAGAAGTGTTGTGACGGCCATAGGGTACCTGATTTACATGACACGCTGGTGCCTCGACGCTTGAGCAGAAGCTCCGTTGCAGATTATCTTATAAGTGAATATTCGACGGAGAAGCGCAAACTTCGCCGCCTCGAAGAAGTCACGCCTCACATCTCTATCTTAACAGACTCCACTTTGCGAACTATATCTATCTATCTATCTATCTATCTATCTATCTATCTATCTATCTATCTATCTATCTATCTATCTATCTATCTATCTATCTATCTATCTATCTATCTATCTATCTATCTATCTATCTATCTATCTATCTATCTATCTATCTATCTATCTATCTATCTATCTATCTATCTATCTATCTATCTATCTATCTATCTATCTATCTATCTATCTATCTATCTATCTATCTATCTATCTATCTATCTATCTATCTATCTATCTATCTATCTATCTATCTATCTATCTATCTATCTATCTATCTATCTATCTATCTATCTATCTATCTATCTATCTATCTATCTATCTATCTATCTATCTATCTATCTATCTATCTCTGCCTGTATATGGGAATCATATTGGTAAGTGTTGAAAGTGGTGGCTAGAATTTTAGAGAAGACGACGAACCTGGTGATGATTACAGCAATCAAAGCAAATTAAATATCTAATAGTGTGATATCTGGACTGAAGGACGTCCAGGAGAAGACTAATTACATGGAGTAAATCCATATGCATCACCTTTTCTTCAAGAAAGAGCAGACACATCTCTCGGTTAGAACATCGGTCGACTTTAAAATCAAAAGGTAAAACATATCATTCTGTTTATGCATTTTTATTTTAAACTTTTGTTTCCAAGAAAAGTTATTTTGTTATGGTAATATAACATTTATATTTTAAGATTATATTGGACTAAATGGTTTGTAGAATATAAATGTAAAATATTTTATTATTTTAATCTCTTGATTATAACTGTTTAATATTCTCTCTTTTTAAAATTCATGCCATTTTATAATATTATTTTATTTTAGATTAGATCAAATTTTTTATTTTAATGTATATTTATACTATATTAAATAACTGCTTTTGTATTTTATAATTTATTGTATTATTAGTTGAACTTTGGATAAGTGAATAATTAATTATATTTTTTGTTAAGAGAGAGAAAATATACAAAAGTTTTCTTAATAAATATAAAAAGAGTATATAATGGTAAATATCATATAATTGAATACGCATACAACATCTAGGCGAGGGGATATTAATTTACTTCCTCCAAAGAGACCTCAGTACCAGCTTGACTACCAACTCTACGAACACAATCGTTCCATGTGTGTTTATTTTTTGGAATAGCCATTGTTGCAATATATCTATACTCGTAAATTGATAGAATGATTTGAGCTAGTCCTAGATGATAAATTTTGCCAATATTTAATAGATGAAGACAACATTCATTTGTCAATATTTTCTTCTTCGTCTCATCCAACATGTTTTTTCAAAATTTTATTTCCACACTCCGAGTTCATCTTTTCCAGACAAACATGAAGAAATTCGAGCATTTTGTGCGAGTAATAATGCATAATCTCCCTTTCATATTTAACCACTAGTGAATTTGCGGGAGCTTCAATAGGAGATGATATGTTGATATTTTCTTGTTCTTGCTAGGAATATTGATCAATTTCTTAGGAGGAAGTTGGGTGAGACGTGAAAAATGCAACTATAGATACAAGCATTATCATGCGAAGCGACTTTGCCATATTTGATTTTGGTTTTGGATGTTAAATTGCTGAAAATAAGGAGAAATTTTATAGGGGGTAAGTAAGTTTGATATGTGAAAGAGTAGTTAATTGATTAAACATTTATTCATTAATGAAGTTATGATATCAACTTCATGATACTCAACATTTAACAGTTTTATTAAACCAAAAAAGAATAATTAACAATAAACTTTGAATATTTTTATAACTTCCTTTTAGATCTAATGAAATGTGATTAGAGTTCAGATAAAATTGGGATAACATTACAATTGCCTTTCAGTTTATCACGAATTAAAGTCATATATTAGACCACGCATCACATAACACATAGAATAAGATAAAGAAAACCTTCAAAAAAAAGGTTTGATTCACGTTTATCTGGTGTAACGAGATTTGAAGTTAATCCCTTGCTTTCAAGACATGATTATTTTAACTGGGAATGTGAAATTTTTTAATATAGTAGTACGAGTCAATGCTTCGCACATCAAACCCAAACTCACTCTTACATTAATCTATATGTATTGCTATTACCAATTTTCTAATAAAAGCAAACAAAAGTATTGAAAGGTTAACCGTTTGATTTTAGAATAAGAATATTTTTCTTCTTACCTTCCAATATAGAAAGTAACGGTTCATAAATAAAGACATGAATTTTGGTTTGTTCAACGGATTTCGTGAATAAGAATTTTAGCTTTTTCAACATCTTACTATCGTTTGAGCTTACACCATTCAGTAAGCCAATCCATTCTTAATATATACCTAAAGTTTTATTTTAGATTATTTGATCAAATTAGTTTTTAATGATAAATATTTTGAATCCAATAAAATGTTGAATACTATATTGTATTTCGAGTATTACTTATATAAAAATAGCTAATTCCACACTCTTAAACAGAAAACAAAATTTATTGCAAGGTAAAACATATCATTTTGTTCATGCATTTCTATTTTACACTTTTTTTTCCAAGAAATGTTATTTTGTTATGGTAATACAACATTTATATTTTTAGTTTATGTTGGACTAAATGATTTGTAGAATATAAATATAAATATATTATTTTTCGAGTATCTTGATTATAACTGTTTAATATTTTCTCTTTTCAATTTTCATGCCATTTTATAATATTATTTTATTTTAAATTAGATTAAGATTTTTATTTTTATTTTTATTTTAATGTATATTTATACTATGTTAAATATTGTTTTTGTATTTTACATTTTATTGTATTATTAGTTGAACTTTGGATAGGTGAATAATTAATTATATTTTTTAAGAGACATAAAAATATATAAAAGTTTTCATAATAAATATGAAAGAAGTATATAATGGTAACCATCATATAATTGAATATGCATACAACATCTGTGTGAGGGGATATTAATTTACTTTCTCTAAAGAGACCTCAGTACCAGCTTGGTTACCAACTCTATGACACAATCGTTCCATGTGTGTTTTTTTTGAATAGCCATTGTTGCAATATATTTATACTCGTAAATCGATAGAAGATTTGAGCTAGTCCTAGATGACAATCTTTGCCAGTATTTAATAGATGAAGAAAACATTCATTCGTCAATATTTGCTTTTTAGTCTCATCCAACATTGTTTTTGAAAATTTTACTTTCACAATCAGAGTTCATCTTTTCCAAACAAACATAAAGAAATTTGAGTCTTTTGTGTGTGTAATAATGCATAACCTCCCTATCATATTAACCTCTGGTGAATTTGTGGAAGATTCAATAGGAGATGATATGTTGACATTTTCTGGTTCTTGGTTGGGAAAATTGATCAATTTCTTGGGAGGAAGTTGGGTGAGACGTGAAAAATGCAACTATAGATACAAGGTTATCATGAGAAGCGACTTTGCCATATTTGATTTTGGTTTTGGATGTAATATTGGTGAGAATAATGAGAATTTTTATAGTGATAAGTAAGTTTGATATGTGAAAGAGTAGTTAATTGATTAAACATTTATTCATTAATGAAGTTATGTTATCAACTTCATGACACTCAACATTTAACAGTTTGTTAAATCAAAAAATGAAAAATTTACAATAAACTTTGAAGATTTTTATAACTTACTATTAGATCTAATGAAACGTGATTAGATTTCAGGTAAAATTGAGATAATATTACAATTGTCTTTGAGTTTATCACAAATTAAAGTAATTTATTAGACAACACATCACGCAACACATAGAATAAGATAAAGAAAACCTTCAAAGAAAGGTTTGATTCACGTTTGTCTGGTATAACGACATTTGAATTTAATCTCTTGATATCAAGACATGATTTTTTGAACTGAGAATGTGAATATTTTTAATGTACTCGTACAAGTCAATGCTTCGCACATCAAACCCGAACTCACTCTTACATTAGTCTATATGTATTGGTATTACGAATTATGTAATAAAAGGAAACAAAATTATTGAAAGGTTAACCGTTTCATCTTATATGAATATTTTTCTTCTTATCTTCCACCATAAAAAATAACGGTTCATAAATAATGACATGATTTTTGGTTTGTTCAACAGATTTCTTGAATAAGAATTTTAGCTTTTTCAGCATCTTAGAATCATTCTAGCCCACACCATTCAGTAAGACAATCCATTCTTAATATTTCAAAAAATCATCCTCGAAATGTATGCCTAAAATTTTATTTTAGATTATTTGATTAAACTTAAACTAGTTTGTAATGAAAAATATTACCAATGCAATAGAAAATTGAATACTATATTGTATTTCAAGTATTACTTATATAAAAAATTCCACACTCTTAAACAAAAAACAAAATTTATTTCAAGGTAAACATATCATTTTGTGCATGCATTTTTATTTTACGCTTTTGTTTCCAAGAAAGTTATTTTATTATGGTAATACAACATTTATAATTTTAGTTTATGTTGGACTAAATTATTTGTAGAATATAAATGTTAATATTTTATTATTCGAGCTTGTTGGTTATAACTGTTTAATTTTCTCTCTTTTTAAAATTCATGCCGTTTATAATATTATTTTATTTAAAATTAGATCTTGATTTTTTATTTTAATGTATATTTATGATATGTTAAATATTTTTTTTTGTATTTTACAATTTATTTTATTATTATTTAAACTGTGAATAGGTGAATAAATAATTATACTTTTGTTAAGAGGCAGAAAAAGTATATAAAAGTTTTCTTAATAAATATAAAGGGGGTATATAATGGTAACCATCATAATTAAATAGGCATACAACATCTGGGCGAGGGGATATTAATTTACTTACTCCAAAAAGACTTGAGTACCAGCTTGGCTATAAACTCTACGAACACAATCGTTCCATGTGTGTTTATTTTTTGGAATAGCTATTGTTGCAATATTTTTATACTCGTAAACCGATAGAATGATTTGAGTTAATCCTAGATGACAATCTTTGCCAATATTTAATAGATGAAGACAACATTCATTCTTCAATATTTTCTTCTTTGTCTCATCCAACATGTTTTTGAAAATTTTATTTCCACAATCCGAATTCATCTTTTCCAGACAAACATGAAGAAATTTAAGCCTTTTGTGCGAGTAATGATGCATAAGGTCCCTCTCATATTTAACCACTGGTGAATTTTCGGGTGCGTCAATAGGAGATGATAAGTTGACATTTTCTGGTTCTTGTTGGGAATATTGATCAATTTCTTGTGAGGAAGTTGGATGAGACATGAAAAATACAACTATATACACAAGCATTTTGATGAGAAGTGACTTTGCCATATTTGATTTTCGATTTGGATGTTAGATTTGTGAGAATAAGGAGAGATTTTATAGGGGTAAGTAAGTTTGATATGTGAAAGAGTACTGAACTGATCAAACATTTATTCATTAATGAAGTTATGTTATCAACTTCATGACACTACACATATAACAATTTTGTTAAACCAAAAAATAAAAAACTTACAATAAACTTTGAAGATATTTATAATTTCCTTTTAGATCTAAAGAAACATGATTAGATTTCAGGTAAAATTGAGATAACATTACAATAGCATTTCAATTTATCACAAATTAAGGTCATTTATTAGACAACACATCACACAACACATAGAATACGATAAAGAAAACCTTCAAAGAAAGGTTTGATTTATGTTTGTCTGGTTTAACGAGATTTGAATTTAATCCCTTGATATCAAGACATGATTTTTTGAACTGAGAATGTGAATACGTTTACTTTATTCGTACAAGTCAATGCATCACACATCAAACCCAAACTCACTCTTACATTAGTCTATATGTATTGCTATTACAAATTCTGTAAAAGAAGGAAACAAAAGTATTGAAAGGTTAACCGTTTCATCTTAGAATAAGAATACTTTTATTCTTATCTTCCACCATAGAAACTAACGGTTCATAAATAATGACATGATTTTTGGTTTGTTCGACAGATTTCTTGAATAAGAATTTTAGCTTTTTCAGCATCTTAGAATTGTTCGAGCTCACACAAATCAGTAAGCCAATCCATTCTTATTGTTTAAAAAAATCATCCTCGAAATATATGCCTAAAGTTGTATTTTAGATTATTTTACTATATAGTTTTCAAAGACAAATATTACCAATGCAATAAAAAGTTGAATACTATATTGTACTACAAGTATTACTTATATAAAAAATTCCACACTCTTAAACATAAAACAAAATTTATTTCAAGGTAAACATATAATTTTGTTAATGCATTTTTATTTTACGATTTTGTTTCCAAGAAAGGTTATTTTATTATGGTAATACAACATTTATAATTTTAGTTTATGTTGTACTAAATTATTTTTAGAATATAAAAGTTAATATTTTATTATTCGAGTTTCTTGGTTATAACTGTTTAATTTTCTCTATTTTTAAAACTCATGCCATTTTATAATATTTTTTTATTTTTAATTAGATCTTGATTTTTATTTTAATGTATATTTATGATATGTTAAATATTGTTTTTTGTATTTTACAATGTATTGTATTATAATTTGAACTTTAAATAGGTGAATAATTAAATATATTTTTATTAAGAGGCAGAAAAAGTATATAAAAGTTTTCTTAATAAATATAAATGGAGTATATAATGGTAACCATCATAATTGAATAGGCATACAACATCTGGGCGAGGAAATATTAATTTAATTCCTCCAAAGAGACCTGAGTACCAGCTTGGCTACCAACTCTACGAACACAATCGTTCCATATGTGTTTGTTTTTTGGAATAGCCATTGTTGCAATATCTTTATACTCGAAAATCGAGAGAATGATTTGAGCTAATCCTAGATGACAATATTTGCCAATATTTAATAGATGAAGACAACATTCATTCGTCAATATTTGCTTATTTGTCTCATCCAACATGTTTTTGAAAATTTCATTTCCACAATCCGAGTTCATCTTTTCAAGACAAACATGAAGAAATTCGAGCCTTTTGTGCGAGTAATGATGCATAAGGTCCCTCTCATATTTAACCACTGGTGAATTTTCGGGTGCTTCAATAGGAGATGATAAGTTGACATTTTCTGGTTCTTGTTGCGAATATTGATCAATTTCTTGTGAGGAAGTTGGATGAGAC